>JACXGI010003860.1:38616-58973 GCA_016801175.1 Esox masquinongy
ATATATATATATATATATATATATATATATACATATATATATATATATATATATATATATTTTTTTTTTACTAAACCATTTATGAAAAGTGAGTGCAGAAAGTCTGAATAGATGTGATGCTCATACCATATCTGAGGTCAATGGACAAGTATACAGAGAAATTTACCTCATCCCCGGATGAAAAAACAAGTAAACATTACCAGCCAAAGTTTAACTTTATAAAATCTTTTGTAAAATACAATATATTACACATTTCTGAAATGTTAGCCTTTTTTTTCAAACATGAAAGGTTTGTTCTGGAGCAACGTGGCAGTCAGTAGTTATTTTACAGACAGGGAACCAACATATTCAACTGAATATTACGTCCATCTATATTTGGGGCTTGTCACAGTACAGTAACATTACTTCCCTTTCCTGTGTGTGTGGGCAGAACGAGCAATGCAAATGAAACTCACTGTTTTAAATGGCTGGGACTGCCATGAAGGTGTGACTCATCAGTTTGTCCCTGGCCTTCTAGATTTGACTCTAGTAACCTGAATTTCAAATGGATAGGGTGACTGACGTACGTTCTTACCTCTGTAATCACTCTACCACTTTTTGTGGTTTTCTAAGCATATGGACATAGATGAGCTATCTGGTGGGCTATGATTACAAGTTAACTGTTGATTTCATGAAAGTGAATTTACGTCACTCTGACGTACCTGTTGTGTTGAAGTCCTTACTCATCATCGATTCATTATGCAGCAACACTAGACAACAAAAAGGGGCAAATGAGCAAAAGAGTTCCTAATGAGTTTCACCTTTTACACTCAACAAAATTAACAGGCAACTTCCCTGTAAAACACAAAATTAGTCATTAAGATGTGTCTGGAATGTCTGGAGGTTGTGTCATGGTTCCTCTTACTTGCTGGGTTAAGAGTTTCTGTGGCAACTGAAATGAGAAAAAGGAAGCATTATTCCAGTAGGCCTTTTGCACATATTCCGGTCTTACCTCATTCTAGAACATCAGCAGAATAAAAATAGATTTAATCTCTCGAGGTAAGTCCATTTTGAAGGGAAATTCAACTTCTTTCTAATTTCTATATTCATGATCTACATTATCATTCCAGCACCAAACAAATGTTTCAGCATTTATGTTCAAGGAGATAAAATGTTATGCAGGCCCACATACAATGATTAGATTAGCTACAGTAAGCAGTCAGAAAGCAGGACTTACGTATTTGTTCATTTGAACAGTACTGTCCATCCAGGCCTATCATGGCTGGGTTGTATGGACTTTGAACCATACACTCAATAGCATTCTGGTCACATTCACAAAACTGCTGCTGGCAAGAGTTAAAGAAATCTGTGGGAACCGAAGAATATTAGTTTTATGTAATGGATTAATTTAAGATTTAAGATTTGTGGTGTGATACACCTACAGTAGTTACACGTCTTGTAAAAACCTTAATAAAGGGTATTTAGTGCAATACACAATGACAGGACTACATTTGTTCAAGGTTTTGCAAATTCTCAAAGTTTTCATTTTTACCACAGTTGGTGATGTTTTCAGAGCAGGTAAAGTTCTTGGTGATGGTCACACGTTCCTGTCTGCAGCTCTTAGCAGTCAGGGCCTGATAACACCTTCTGTGTGTATAACAACATCTGGAGGCAGAGAGGAAATACGAATAAACCATTTAAATTCCCATAGTGCTATTTATGTTTTTTGTTGTTGTTGTCTTGACTAGAGCAGGTGTTGTTTTTGAAAGTCCAAGTCCAAATAGAAATAAAGGATCCCAGGATACCAAAACATTCCCAGAACATTATCTAACATGCCAAGGATATTAGCTAACCTTACCGTTAAGTTGTAGATAGGGTGTGAGCTAACAATAGAATGATAGCATCCAACAATAAGAATCACCAAATATTTATTTTATCCCTATGTTGGAAATTAAATATCCTGTTTTTCTCATTTATTTTAGTTTAAAAATGATGTATTAGGCTTAGTATTTTAATAAGACAACATTTCTGGTGATGTTCTTTGATGATATTTGCCGCATCAGAATGTGGTGGGGGCAATACAAATGGTTCTCAGAAAACATTACAGGAATGTTCTGTTATTGTAGAAGAAGATTTCATCCCAAGCATCAATAACAATAAGCAGTTGAAGTGTGACATTAAGAATTTTCCCAAAGAAAATTTCAGCAATAAGCTGTGAGCCTATCCAAATCTTGTCCAATCAGTAGAATTTACCACAGATGTACTCCAATCAAGTTATAGAAACATCTCAAGGATGACCAATGAAAAACATCAGAATACTTATGTAAATGTGATATTTGTTTTTCATTTTTTTTCATTTCTAATACATTTGTTTTTTTTCATTTCTATAAATCCGGTTTTTACTTGGTCGTTATGTTGTGTTGTCTATAGATTGATGAGGGAAAATCAATTGAATACATCTTCAATAAGGCTGTAACATAACAAAAAGTGAAGGTATCTGAATACTTTCTTGAATGAATGGTGTGTTGGGATATTTCTGTGGCCTCATCTAATGTGCAATAAGTTCTAAAATTGCCCCTGGAATATTTCAAAGGACAATAAGCATAGATTAAAAATATATAGCAAAATAACTCCTCATGCATTTGGTAAAACGCATGATTAATTAACCAAAAACATTGCCTTTTAAAGCCAAAATGCCTATGAACAGTGATTAAATTGAATGCCTTGACTCATTAGAGCAAATACCTTCAAGTTAAACTTTGTCTTATGTTAAAATTGTTCTACTTCTGTGGCTTGATAACATCGGAATAACTTCAATTTATGAGTGAAGTGTTGCTTTGTCCAATTTCACCTTGTAGACTGAACCAACTGAGAAATCGCTCCATGTGACCTCCCTCTATTGCATGTCCTACCTGTCTAGTTCATCCACGGGCTGTCCCTCTGCCATCAATCTGCACGAGCAGCCGTAATCTTCTAAGTCACGTGGGCAGAGCGTGGTGGCACACCTGAGCTTGAGTGCAAAATTTAGCAGTGCAGGGAAATTATCAAACACCGCATGAAGCCATGTGAAGCGCAACCCCAGACAGCCTGTGTAAGATAAAAGATACAAACATAAACCACAGAAACAGACATACATCTTAGAAGGTGCCAGTTGGGAAGGAATTAAAATGAATTTCACTTGTGGCCAGTAGTGAGTGAATAGATTTAATCTTAGATAGGAAACCTTGGTGCGCAGAGGTGTTTGGTGCCAAAAATGATTTACTTCACAGCTCCTCATGGGAGGCCAACATGCACCCAACTCAGATTCCATCTGATATTATGGCACGGTGTAAACCAGCCAACCTTGAATGTCAACAAACCCTGGGGCTGGGATGCTGATTTGCATTAAGCTCTATAACATCTTTATCACCAAAATGTATTACTAAATATACAATGTAAAACAGCAGATTCCCCTGTTGAAAGAGACTAGAGTTTCTGTAAACTGTACATGGGTCACCTCAATCTAGTATTACCTTTAGACCCAAGTCCTGGAATGGAAATTACTTTCACATGATAAAAAGACTATGATATTAATAAGACTATGTTGTTTATAAGACTATGATGTTAATAAGACTATGATGTTTATAAGACTATGATTTTAATAAGACCATTATGTTAATAAGACTATGATGTTAAAAAGACTATGATGTTTATAAGACTATGATGTTAATAAGTATATGATGTTGATGCTATGATGCTAAATGTAGTGGCCTCTGTCCCTTTTCACTGCTACCAATGATTTCTGTATTGTGCATTGTTCCAGTCCAAATAAACATCTTAAATAACATCTCTGTACAACTACATTAGGTCTTTTAATCTGTGTCCAGAAAAATCAGCTGTAAATGAAATTTTTCAATTGGATGTGGTTTACAGTCCACTTCTTGCTGAGTCCAGGAAAGCAGCACTCAGTAAAAATAGGGTTGGATGTATCTGAAACACGAAGAGCAAACTTACTCATAAGAAGATCATCTGTGTTTATATCCGTGTTCTCTGGGCAGAATATGGAGTTGCCAGATATGACTACGGAAAACATGCAGGCTTGTTTAGGTAATGTTTCACACAAAGAAATTGCACTTCAACACTTTTAGAGTTAAGATTACAGGTTATGCATACAGTGGCCTGAATTTCTACATTGAGTATCCAGTGAGTTTACACACACACTTCACACACAGTCTTCAGATTTTCCTGAATTAAAATGTGATGTTAAAAGGGATCACACTGTATTTTTTCCTACAGAACCCAATGCACTTTACATTTTCAGTTCATGTTGAAAATAAAATTAAAATAACACATTTTGCAGCTATAATAGCTGAATAAGTTCTCACCAACTGCACAACACAACGGGAAAAATATAGCTGTACCTAGTTTAAAAATAAACAATTTAAGGTTAGAGGTGGATGGGATTCTTTGACAGACCACAAGATTCAAACCCCTGAAAAATTTAAAATGTAAATCTGGACTGAGATCAGGCCACTCAGGAACATTCAGTAGGTTTTGGAAAGATTTGTGGTTTGTATTTGAATCTATCAATCTCAGTTCATTAATTTCTATTATTGTAATTGATGTATCGTAGTACTTACTGTTTGGAAATGTAGATAAGATTAAAATCCATGTTAGAATCATGCTTTATACCTGGAATAATTAAAGAAAACATGAATATATTGTCATTTATTATGTTGTACTGATCGTTTCACTGGAATGCGATTTTGTAGCGTGGAAGACCAGATGGGATGTTTCTATTTACCTAAAGAGTAAATCTCAGTTGTTTTTCCTTCATTACTTCCACTGTCTCTTCTAGCTCTTCTCGGACCAGGCTTACCTGTTATAATGATGAACTATCAGAGGATTTATTCATCAGTTTATTTAGCTATACTTATATGTTGACTGTACGCTGCAATTCATCTATTTGTTTGCCAATGTTGTACTTAGTGGTTGACAAACTAAATCTTGCTGAAGATGATACTTGCTGAGGATTGTTCCACATGTGTGATTAATTGCTCATGTTTTAACATTTTATATGCACTTACAGTATATACAATAAATGACTAGTAATCCTTATGTAACTTCATTTCTGAATCACTATGACGTTACAACAGTCATCGCTGTGTATTTGCATAGTAATAATACAAATTATTATAATATAATCCAATATAGTGTATTTGTATTTTTTTAGAATTGGAGGTATCAGAAAATATCTTTAAATTGTCTACTAATAGAGGCAGATCTTCTATTTTAATTAATGTGTCTTTCTTAATGTCTTATCCGTCATTAAAGCCTGATTATAACTGAGACTTGTGACCTTCTCCCATCATCTCTTTCTTTCAATCTATCTTTCTACTTTTAGGACTTCAAACAGATCTGCCCACCTGTCGTTCTAACTCGGCATGGTGTGAATCAGAAAAGATTGAATGCTTCACTAATATTATTCATGCCACAAGCACATTTTCCCCTCACAAAAAGACAGCACTTGTGATTCTACAACAGAGCGTGGGAGATCAGAGTGTCTGATATGAGCCAAATCAGTTTCATTCCTGGCGTCACATCTTGTGAAGTGAACCTATGAAACACCTCAGAATAAATAGTGAGCTTTCTTTTTGGTAAGAAAACTGTACACACTTCTGTAATGTCAATTCACTGTAAACCAACCAATACTTCTTCCTCCTCAGACATCACACTTTAGAGGAGTTGTCTGTTCAAACCAGTCCAATTTATTCCAAGTCTGACAAAACAATTGTTTTGCACATTTCAGTTCAGTAGACATTGTTACAGTTGTTATTAAAATTTGTTATGTAAATCCACAGAGGGAAATGTCTGTGTGAATGTCATATACTTTCTAATAGTTTGCTTACAAAATTAGGGGTACTAGCTGCTGTCAAAAAACTTGCTATGAATACATCGTTTATTTATCCGAGAATCCCCCAAAACAAAGAAAAATCTGAACGCAAATGTTTTCATGAAAGCCTTCATCACACAGTAAACATTCAGTACAAAATATAAAGTCTTACCTTGAAAGGGTCAGTGCCAGAGTCACGTAGTTGATGGAAAAACTCAAATGGCCTTTACTGGGCAGGAACCACATATAAGATAGGCCTTGTAAGCCATGTGACAGGATCTTAAATAATATGTAATTAAGGCCAATTTGCACAAAGGACTAATGCATTACCCAAAGCCCCATAGGCCAGTGGTCAAAGGCCTTAGGTAGGAGTGCTCCAACGTACACAGAGTGCTGTCATTAGTTACCTCCTCTGAAAGTTTTCTGGCTACTGGATCTTTTCAGAGTATTTAAGTGCACGCTGGACACCGAGCATATCGAGTATCAAACTGAACCAGTGCTAATCACAGACCAGTTCCTGCCGAAAGGTCTAAGGTGCTCAGCATCCTAACCAGACTGCGCAAGCCACTGGCCATGACCAAGGGGAAGGGGGGGGGCACACAAGAGGCCCCACAGACCTGTCTTTGTGCCTCAGGTCCACAGTGATGAATCAAGGCATTACTTCGTTCTTATCAGTCCACCCTCCCGCTACTTCAGACCAATGAACGGCCAAGGCAGTCCCCCCCCCCGGTTCCTTCAGATCAACGCATGACCAAGGCAGGACTTAGTCGGTGAGGCACAGAAAGTCTCCATGCATTTTTTAAAGAAGAGGTCAGAGAGTGTGGCGTTGTGTGGAACAGCTGCTGGACACAGTCCCTATGGCCATGAGATAGAGATGCCAGGGTGTTTCCAACTAAAAGGAAAAGGATAACATGTTAGTCAAACTACAATTTACATGCCGAACAATGGCTCACATGTTAGTATGAAGAATAATTTAGTTGTTTTTCATGATCTCATTAAAAATCGGTTGAGGAATGTTACCAATTAATGAATAAGTCTTACATTATCTTAACTAACACTAAATCCCAATTAGTTAATGTCATCTTCTATGACAGTGTATCTAATCCTAAAAAGTTAAACTGCAACTGACAAAAGATAAATGAATCCCCTCAAGATAAAGATAGGATTGCTTCTGCTAAATTTTCCCTGATAAGAAACTTTAATAAAATAGCTGCTAATATACTCAAGGATTATCGAAAGTCAATTACATAACTGAAAAGTTAATGTGAAATCAGTCAAAAACCATGTCCAGTATTTCCCAATTTTTTTTTAGTAATTCAACTGATTTACCTCAAGATAGAATCATTTAGATGTTGTACTGTACACATGAAAATAATGTTGTGGTCAGAAACCGTAGTGCAAGTCTAAAACAAAAGTTTGTGCTGTTCGGGGACAGATACCAAGCGTGCATGTGTTTTATACAAATGTTGGTTAAACTTCCTTATTAGGTTAATAATCATTGTCAAGTTGAGTATTGATTGCTTTAGTATTTGTTACTCCATCATCGAGTAACACATACAAAAATTAAAATTGACCTGCTCGTTGCCCACTGGGTATTTTGCTTCAGGTACCATAGGATGTACAAGAGACAACAAGAAGACTGATACTCATTAACTGATTCAACAAAGAGATGTGATTTAAAAGGGAAAAACAATTTATTGAATTCTAAAGAAAAAAAAACTGTGCATGGTTTAATGGTTCTCCATGTGTAGTGTCCTCCACTGTTTTTACTGTTTTCTTTGTCTCCCACTCTGGTCACAGTTTGTTGCACATTCTCGCAAGGCACCTCTGTTTTAAATCTGTGGATAGGGAGCAGAGAAAAAGACAGTGTGGTATTATAGTATACAGCTAACCCATGTTTCATTTTCCAAGGTCAATACATTTAAGACACCTTTTATATAATATTTATCATATTTTTTATAGAATATTTTAAACACCAAGTTTGTTCTGTTGTTTGTAGCTTGTGTGTAGAGGTGTGGACTCTTGCTGTTCTTAACCTTTGTGATTTTATTATAAAATTCTACCATTCAGAATGTTTTTTTTTCTTCAAAGGGGCAATCTGCAGTTCAAGCCTTTGTATACTTCTGTATAAATTAATTGAATGTAAATGGGAAGGATTATATTCTTCAGTTTAATTAAAATTTCATAGCCAATCAGGACCCAAAATAAGCTTAAATCACTCAAATCTTTTTAAACAAAGAAAATGCAAACCAACACTAGTCTATAGAAAAGCACGATCAAAGCTATAATATTGCTTTCAGTTCTCTGTCTATGGATATGAGAGTAGTTATATGCTCTATTTGAAAACAAGGGTAAAAGATAGATCTAAGCCTTTGTTCAAACATCCACTGTCTGACAAAGGCAAGATTTAGTGATTCTGTATGTTTTTTATGTGTGTTAGAGTCTTTTTTTAGCTTTTGTATTGACTGATGAAATTTTTTTGTGCACCATTAAAAGGAAACCCCATCACAAGAAATATCAGACAGCTTTGTACCTAAACAGGCGTGGGTATCATCTTTATTTTTAACTTTTTTTTCATGGAATGTACTTAAAGAGATCATTGAGGACCATAGACTCTGCACGCGGTATTTGGAAAGTTCAACTCAGAGGACTATCATTAGGGGACAAAATATTTGTTGTCTTTTATTCCATCCAACACTGAATACTTTGCTCATTAGTTGGTGAGTTTCAACACGGGGAGATCAGCAGAGGGATGGTGATTTTTAATGAGGTCAGTTTCTGACACCGTTCTAGTTATGTCACCCTGACTGCATTCATTAGCTGTGCTGCAGTACTCGATCATATGAAGATACAATTCAGAGACCTGAAAAGCTTGCTTTAAGCTTACTTTATCCCTGGTGCTCACACATGTCATTAAACCCCATTCAGATCTGACCCATATTAAACATGGTTTCAATTGACTTTATCTTGTTAAAATATATAAAAGGATCTGTGTTGTGGAAATTATGGACGCATCAGATGTGCAATCAATGGACATTCCCGTATCAGTCAGTACTCATTGAGTTTTCAGCCTTGAGTAAAACAATGATCTGCCTTTGGGCATTTAGTTAAAGTAAATAAAATCAAGTTCTGATGTACAACCATTTAATCATTATAAACATTATATAATTAAAAGATTCAGAGAATCCAGAGAAATCTCTGTACGCAAGTGACAAGGCCGAAAACCAATATTGGATGGCTGTGATCTTTGGGCCCTCAGGCAGCGCTGCATTAAAAGTAGACACGATTCTGTAGTGGACATCACTGCATGGGCTCAGAAACACTTCTGAAAACCATGGTCTGTGAACACAGTAAGTTGCTGCATCCACAAATGCAATTTAGAACTCTACGATATAAACAAGATCCAGAACCGCCGCCACCTTCTCTGGGCCTGAGCTCATTTAAGATGGACTGAGGCAAAGTGGAAAAATGTCCTGTGGTCTGACGAAGGCATTACAACAGCGTGGCTCCATAGTAAAAGGGACCGGGTGCTAAACTGACTTGCCTACAGTCCAGACCTGTCATCCATTGAAAACATTTGGCACAGTATGAAATGAAAAACACAACAAAGGAGACCCTGAACTGTTGAGCAGCTGAAATCCTATATCAAGCAAGAATGAGAAAACATTTAGCTTTCAAAACTACAGCAATTGGTCTCCTCAGTTCACAAGCGCTTACTGTGTATTGTTAAAAGAAGAGGTGATGCAACACAGTGGTAAACATGCCCCTGTCCCAACTTTTTGAAATGTGTTCCTGGCATCAAATTCAAAATGGGCATGTATTTTTCCCAAAAACAATAACATTTCTCGGTTTCAAAATTAGATTTGTTGTCTTTGTACTATTTTCAATTAAATATAGGGATTAAAGGATTTGCACATCATTGCATTCTGGTTTTATTTGCATTTAACGCAGTGTCCTACATTTTTGGAATATAAAATATGTTGTATAGAAAATATGAAAATCTGTTGAATATATATTGCTGATATTACAGAGATAACCAAAACGTTTCAAGGCTGGATTATGAAACAAATAATGAAACAAATAATGTGGTACTATAGAGTACATTTGATTCCCTTCACATTTTTAAAAAACAAATTGTGTTATAGACTTATAATTATCAAACTAAAATGCCATCAAACTACATACAGTGGATATAAAAAGTCTACACACCCCTGTTAAAATGCCAGGTTCTTGTGATGTAAAAGAATGAGACAAAGATAAATCATGTCAGAACTTTTTCCACCTTTAATGTGACCTATAACGTGAACAATTCAATTGAAAAACAGACTGAAACCTTTGACGGAGAAAAATAAAAAATAAAAAACTCACAATAACCTGGTTGCATAAGTGTGCACACACTTAAACTAATACTTTGTTGAAGCACCTTTTGATTTTATTACAGCACTCAGTGTTTTTGGGTAGGAGTCTATTAGCATGGCACATCTTGACGTGGCAATATTTGCCCACTCTTCTTTGCCTTCAGCCAGGCTTGGATGTTTTTCTTTGTAAGAAAAGACTTCCGTCTTGCCACCCTACCCCATAGCCCATTCATATGAAGAATACGGCAGATTGTTGGCACATGTAGCACGCAGCCAGTAATTGCCAGAAATTCCTGCAGTTCCTTTAATGTTGCTGTAGGCCTCTTGGAAGCCTCCCTGAACAGTTTTCTTCTCGTCTTTTCATCAATTTTGGAGGGGCGTCCAGTTCTTGGTAATGTCTCTGTCGTGCCATATTTTCTCCATTTGATGATTACTGTCTTCACTGTGTTCCACGTTATATCTAATGCTTTGGAAATTCTTTTGTACCCTTCTTCCGACTGATATCTTTCTACAATGAGATCCCTCTGATGGTTTGGAAGCTCTCTGCGGACCATGGCTTTTGCTCTGAGATGCAACTAAGAAAATGTCAGGAAAATCCTACTAGAACAGCTGAACTTTATTTGTGATTAATCAGAGTCACCTTAAACGATGGCAGGTGTGTAATGACTTCTATTTAACATGAGTTTGAATGTGATTGGTTAATTCTGAACACAGCCACATCCCCAGTTATAAGAGGGTGTGCACACTTATGCAACCAGGTTATTGTAAGGTTTTTATTTTCATTTTTCCCCCTCGAAAAAAAAAAAAGTTCTGACATGATTTATCTTTGTCTCATTCTTTTACATCACAAAAACCTGGCATTTTCACAGGGGTGTGTAGACTTTTTATATCCACTGTATAATACTTAATAATGGCAAAGCAGTCGTTTTTAGACATTTGTGCCAATTTATTGCCTTTTGCAGTGATTACTGCTTCGAGTCTTATTCTTCTTTGGTCAGTTTCTCCCATTCTTCCTTGTGGATCCTTTCAAGCTCTGTTAGGTGTGGTGAACTGTGATCTTCAGGTCTCCCACAGATGTTTGGCATTTTCAAATCCAGACTTTGACTGGACCACTCACAGATATTCAAAGACACTCCAGCATTGTCTTGAAGTGAGCTTTGGGTTGTTGATGTGCTGAAGGATGAATCTTTACTGGAGTCTGGGGTCCGGTGCCCTCTGGAACAGATTTCATTCGAGAACCTTCATCCCTTCATCCATATGTCAATCCTGACCAGTCTCCCAGTCCCTGACACTAATTAGCATCTCCATAGCATCATGCTCCCACCACCATCCTTCACTGTAGGAATGGTATTAGCCAGGGGATGGAGTAGTACCTTATTTGTGCCAGAAGGGATGCTTGGCATTCAGGCCTAATGGTTGAATTTTGGTCTCATCAGACAGGAGAATATTTTCCTCATGAAGTCATCCTTCCGATGTCATTTCATAAGACTTTTCCTCAGGTGTGGCTTCTGTCTAGCCACTATACCATAAAGTCCCAGTTGATGGAATGCTGCAGAGATGTTTGTCCTGCTAGTAGGTTCTCCCACCTCTGCAGAGAATCTAATGCTCTTTTAAAGTGGCAGCTGGATTCTTGGTCACCTCCCTGAATCAAGGCCCTTCTTGTCCACTTACTTAGGAAGAGTTTTGGTGGTTCAAACATAATGCAACATGGCACATGTGGACTCCAATACAGTTCTACAGACATCTCAAGGGCACAGGATGCATCTGAGCTCAATTTAAATACTTATGTACATGAGCTGTTTCACAATGATGGAGCCCACAAGTTATTTTTTTCAGTATATTGGCACAAATAAAATAAAAGTGTAATCATTCTATCACTGTGGGGTATTTTGATTAGATCACCTATAAATTAAGTGTATAACACAACAAAATGTGGACAAAGTGACTGTATAGTGATTTTTCCTTGTTTTGTGTGATCATGTCTCTTAGGCTATTGCTAACTTACTTTTGGAGAAGGAGACTCTTCTGACACGCCTACAAATCTCGAAGGTGTGCTTCTCATACCACACATGACTATCAGCACAATACCTGTAAGACACCAAAGAAACATTATTCCTCATACAGCCTTTTCAATAATAATTTGAAAAGAGTTTACTCTAGGGTTACTAAAGTCCTTTTTTTAAATGGTGGTGAATTAAACAGTGAAAGCTGTTACTTCCCTACTCCGGTCTTCCTTTCGGTTTATTGGCTTGATTTACTTACCAAAAGACCCATTTAAATGATGGTAGAGGTACAGTATTACATGGCATTATTGTGTCTGAAAAATGTTTTTTCCTGAAGAAAAAACAACTTTTTAAAAAAATATAGGTTAGATGGTTCCTGAAACTGAAAGTGTAATAGCCAGTGAAAATATTTAAATATACTGTATGTAAGGCCTTGATTTAGTGTTTAACAATTTGATTTGGAGTTTCAGGACCGTCAGAATGTATTGAAAAATGACAGTGACATTTCTTTTTAATGGCTGTCATCCATAAACACATTTTAAACATAATATGTACGCTAATCAGATCTTAAAAAAACAATAATTAGGAAGTCTGTTTGGAGTTTAGTCCCTATATCTGAAAGATAGAGTATAAGAAACCTCTTTTAGACTTTAAATAATGCAGGTAAATAATGCATGTCATTATTTCAGCAATTGTATTTGGCATTCACCTTTGATGCATTATGAAGCTCTGCAGAGAAAAAAAACTTTGTTTTACTTGTGTTTTACTGAGTCCACTTACAGTAGTCTCACTGAGAGATTACATTGAAACTCAAATGGTTCTGTTCCAACAGTCATTTCTATGGCAAGGTGTGTTTGAAAACATTTTTGGGGGGTTTAGACTGAATTCCAATATGTATATGTGACCTCTTAATTTCTACCTTCTATAAAAGTGTTTTGAAAAAACACTGCATTTCATAGGTTCCCTGTTATGTTATATGCTATTGGGTTGATTTAGGAGGTCCTGACGGGCAAGCTGGAGAAAAACAGGAAATCTGGAGCATGAACACAAATAGATATTTAATGAAACATGATGACACCACATGCTGTCTGGGAACAGACACCTCGAGGGGGCCCACCATTACAAACTTCAGCTAACTTCTGCCAACGCTGGCTAAAAATCTTTAAAGGGGCACTGCATAGAATCTTGCCTCTAACATTTAGTGACTGAATTTAACAATAACATGACTTCCCCCTTCTCTTCCCTTACCGACTGAAACCGGAATAGTATTATCCATTTCAGGGTGGTACTACGAGGGTCTTATGCATGTATGAGGAGACTACAACAATGCAATTTCATAGACGGACAGGTGAGAAAGTTTAAATGGGGAATAAAAAAAATATTTGCAACATTAACCTTAACAGCAGATGTCGGCTATACGATTACAGGTAACAGAATTTTTTATCCTACTTTACATGTGTGTATATTACAGTCCCACAAAGCTTTTCTTTAAAATACACACCTCAACCCAGCTCAAGCTGGAACAAATGTGCTTTGGGTGGAGCGTTCTTCCGGATAGGAAATACATTCAGTTTTGCAGGCGCCAAACCCGACGCAAAGAGCCGCTAGAGGGTGACATGGCAGGTCAACCTTATCTGGCCATCCCTACTGTACCCCCAGCCCTGATGGTGTAGCGTCTGTTTCCACTGACCTTTTGCGGGACTCCGAGACACAGTTGATACGCCACAACCAGGAAAAGATCACAAATTGCAGTGGTGCAGCTGCACATTGCTATGAGTAATGCACAGCAAAGGTTTTCACTAAGTTGATGGGCTTTTACTGTGAACAATGCATCGTGGCCTTTTGATTCTATGCAGTCCAGTTGCAGGGGACAACGTAACGCTTATCTCACCATGGACGGCTTGAGACAACGAATAACCTATTACGAACCGTGATTGCTAGAATACTGGACGCATCATCAAATTGTGAAGTAACCTGTAGTGTGCGTAAATGGATCACTCTAGGATACCTCTTCATGTGAGTTTTGTGGCTGTAGGAGCGGCAGAGGCACTGGGAGAAGAACTTGCAGAGCTCAAGCACGCAGGGCTGTAGCTTCTGGGCACTCACAGTGGTTGTGGTGCTGCTGGTGATGGAGTTGTCACTCCACTCATCTCTTTGAGTCCATGGGCAGCCTGCCGAAGAGATGCATGGTTTCTCACAGTTATTAAACAACACCTAGTAATGCATGGTGACCTATATTTTAAAATTAATTATCCGCCCATATGCAGCAGAGGCCTAGCTGTTAGTAGCTGTGTGCAACACGTTTCTCGTAGCAAAACGCACAACGTTAGAAAGACACTTGGAAACAAAATAAATCCGTCAGTCCCCAGGTTAGAGGTCCACTGCGATGTCACCCACGGCAACTTGTTCCTTTTTTACCACAAACTTATGGTGATAAATTGTGAGGATGTATCTAAATCTACATGGAGATGGCAGATGCAGAACACAGAACTCATTAGAATTAATGTATAAAAACAAGGATTTTGATAAGATGTTTTTGACTTTTATACCCCTAAGGCAACAGTTAGCAGGAGATTCACAAAAGCAACAACAAAAAAGTCTCACATTTAGCCTACAGGGCGACATATAGGGTATATACTGTATTTATTCAAAATATTTGTCAAAATAACTGTTTAATCTCTTAAATGTCCAGATCTATTTATCATCCAAGCATCTCCTTCAACATTTACATTCAAAACATGTGCTTCCTCTAGATGGTCTCTGATCCATTCAGAAGCTCCCTCAATAGGAAGCCCTTTCTCATTCTCACTTGTGGAAGGATTAAATTCCCATCGCATGAATCGAAGAGGAGCTGATTCCATCTGATTATAATTAGTACATAGCAGGTGCACTAGTTTCCAATTACCATATAAATATGAAGCTACATCCATTCACAAAAGGACCCTACAAGCATGGCTGCTTCCCATAACACCCCAGTTAAACTGGGAAAGAAGACATTGATGTTGAGTGTATATCTCTAAAGAGTAAAACAAATCTATATATTTTTTATGATTACATTATGTTTTGTTGGTCACAATATCCAATGAGAAGAGGTTGGATATAACTCAGTCAGTGAGCAGATGTTGCCATCTACTGTCCATTTCTCTCTTCAGAACAAGAACTGTAGGAGTTACCTTTGGCATTTAGTTGCACTTTGTCGTTATCATTGGTAGAGTATTAGTAGGACTACATTCTTATTACAAAAATGTTTTCAGTCATTTATGCTGCTTTTGATGGAAACAATACAAAAAGATCAAGGAGAGATTTTTTGCGAACCATGGACCAGATTCAAAAGCGTGACCAGTCTAGGTCACTGGATCAGCCTAGGCCATACAACTGCATTTTTCAGAGAGTAAAACACTACCAGTATTTAATTAAATAATCAGGATGAAAAAATATATATCTTTAAAATATAACATTCTTTAAATCTAAGTTAAAAAACCACAGACACATTAACTACCATCAAAACACTGTACTCAATAGCCAACCATATACAGTGGATATAAAAAGTCTACACACCCTTATTTAAAGTGACTCTGATTAATCACAAATAAAGTTCAGCTGTTCTAGTAGGATTTTCCTGACATTTTCTTAGTTGCATCTCAGAGCAAAAGCCATGGTCCGCAGAGAGCTTCCAACGCATCAGAGGGATCTCATTGTTGAAAGATATCAGTCAGGAGAAGGGTACAAAAGAATTTCCAAAGCATTAGATATACCGTGGAACACAGTGAAGACAGTCATCATCAAGTGGAGAAAATATGGCACGACAGAGACATTACCAAGAACTGGACGTCCCTCCAAAATTTATGAAAAGACGAGAAGAAAACTGGTCAGGGAGGCTTCCAAGAGGCCTACAGCAACATTAAGGGAACTGTAGGAATTTCTGGCAAGTACTGGCTGTGTGCTACATGTGACAACAATCTCCTGTATTCTTCATATGAATGGGCTATTGGGTAGGGTGGCAAGACGGAAGCCTTTTCTTACAAAGAAAAACATCCAAGCCCGGCTGAAGTTTGCAAAAACAAACATCAAGTCCCCCAAAAGCACCTGGGAAAATGTGTTATGGTCTGATGAAACCAAGGTTGAACTTTTGGCCATAATTTCAAAAGGTATGTTTGGCGCAAAAACAACACTGCACATCACCCAAAGAACACCATACCCACAGTGAAGCATGGTGGTGGCAGCAGCATCATGCTTTGGGGCTATTTTTCTTCAGCTAGAACTGGGGCCTTAGTCAGGGTGGAGGGAATTATGAACAGTTCCAAATACCAGGCAATTTTGACACAAAACCTTCGGGCGTCCGTTAGAAAGCTGAAGATGAAGTTCACCTTTCAGCACGACAATGACCCAAAGCACACATCCAAATCCACAGAAGCATGGCTTCACCAGAAGAAGATTAATGTTTTGGAATGGCCCAGCCAGAGCCCAGACCTGAATCCAATTGAACACCTGTGGGGTGATCTGAAGAGGGCTGTGCACAGGAGATGTCCTCACAATCTGACAGATTTGGAGTGCTTTTGCAAAGAAGAGTGGGCAAATATTGCCACGTCAAGATGTGCCATGCTAATAGGCTCCTACCCAAAAAGAGTGGTGCTGACATGATTTATCTTTGTCCCATTCTTTTACATCACAAGAACCTGGCATTTTCACAGAGGTGTGTAGACTTTTTATATCCACTGTAACTCCTTATGACATCTTTAGCCTGAGCTTGTTCCATTCCAGTCCAACAAGTAGCCTACCATTAAAATGGAATATTATCGATTGTCAGCACATGAATGTAGATATAACCTACATAACTATACAAACTGCTACTGTCCAAACACAACGTTTTAAAAATGTAATCTAAATATCTTTAGAAAATTACAAAAAGCTAGACAAAATACACCTAGTTGTCACTTGAACACAAGGTCTAATCGAACTGTAACGTAATACGTTTTTTGGAGATTATTATTTCAATCTTCTTTTTGACTTAGTCTACAGTTCTGTTTTGATTGATTTTCAATTATGTTTGATAACAAACTAATATACAAACTATATTAACAAGAACCAATCACCTACCGACCATTCTCTGTGCATAGAAAATATTGAAATGTGTAGAACATGATCCGCAAAACCAAACGCATCATTGCAGGAATTACTTGCATAAGTAACTATTCTAGAAAACATGACTACGTCCAATATAAACTTATCAGCAGTGCTATTAAGTTCATCATCAACATATCCCGGTGCTATTGGTCCTTAATGACTAACGATTACGTTCAGTGTCAACCTATGAGAAGCGTTGTTTACCGTCAGAACACGGCCGCAAGGTGCTGTTATGAATGTATTTATAGTCGTGTAGAGAGGTTGTTTCGTTGGGGATGGTGGGCGGGTGTTACCGACATGCATTCCGATGGTTGTTAGTTCAATTCCAGAGAGAGACAACACATTTTTTTGTTTGGAAATTTTGTTGCTGACACCAGCGTTTTTCTGTCTTTGTAACTGTGAGGTGCGAGGGTAACGAGTGCGTAAAAGAGAGGCAAAAATGAAAACAACAAAACGAAATCAACACAAAGAACAATGTTTATGATTCTTTATCTTAACACGGTTTTCAAGAACAGAACACGATAACCCGCGAGGTGCAGGTGACAAACAAGGAACCTAAATAGAGAACATAATTGGTGATGAGGAGCAGGTGTGTCTGTGGTGTGCGCTACTGCCATCATCTCCTGCCCGCGGTTTGTACTCCGGCGAGGTGGAGCGCCGGAGCGGGAGAGGGCACGCAGCGCCACGCAAGAGCAACCATCACAGCAATCTTCCCCTTAACCGTCATTCTAACCCTAACCTACTGTAAGTACTGTGATGCTTAACCTAACCCTAACCTTAATCTTAACCCTAACATCAGTACTGCGATGCCTAACCTTAACCCTGAATTAACCCTAACCTTAATCCCAACCCTAACACCAGTACTGTGATGCCTAACCTTAACCCTAAATTAATCTTCACCTTAATCCTAACTCTAACATCAGTACTGTGATGCCTTGCCTTTACCCTAAATTAACTGTAACCGTTAACCGTAAATGTTATTAGTAGCAAATAAGTAATAAATAAGTAACAAATGTTTAGATATTATGTTACTTCTGAATGTTTTGCTATTACATTGGTTAAGGACCAACATAATAGCAAAACATTCAGAAGCAACATAATAGCGATTCATTAAGAACTGATAGCACTAGGGATATCTTTATAGCAAACTTAATTGCACTTATTTATGTTTACACTGATCATAATCGCAGTTTACAAAACAGTTCTCTATGAACGTAAGGGGAGGGGGAGAGATACAAAGTGCTGGGTCTGGGATTGGACTTGTTATATGCAGTATGTTTAGCAGCTGTGGGCTTCACACATTACACCATGCCACAGCAAAGCAGAATCAGCATACATTTGAGGTTTATTTGTGTTCTGTGTTAAATGTGTTGACATCTTTAAAATAGATTTTGTGTATATATTCCTCATAACGAACAAAAAGCCTGCACAAATTCCTTACCTTGTGGAATGTCATCTAAACCTAATCTTTTCTACCCCGCATCACACCATTGTTCCTCATACACACATCAGAGTGCTCTTCACAATAGCTACAAAATCCTAATGACCTCATAAAACACAGACAAATAGAAAATATATAGCCTAAATTTTCTCTTAACTTATTATTGCCCGAGACCATAAAAGCACTCTGTGGTAGGGGACTATGTTTTTGTTTCCATGGCTACTATCTGGCCACATTCAGCTGATTCCATTCCTGTCCTTCCACAGGCTGGAATCGAATTAAGGCCCATAGTCTATGCCAAAATTAAATGTATCCATGGTGATATGATTAGCGTTGTATACCATTTTATGGGCAGGTTAGGGGGAGGCATAAGCAGAGGCATAGCAGCATCCCAGAACAGGATGAAAACGTCTGAAAAAGACTCTTAACTATGAACAGTTTGAGATTGTTGCTGAGCTATCCAGAGAATCATCTAATGTATTAAATAAAAATATTTTCTCTATACTAATTAGGCGTAAATCTTTTGTGAAGAGGCTAAGTAGACATTTTGGTCCGTTTTCACAGACACAGATTAAGCCTAGTCTTGGACCAAAAGTTTTTGGATAAATCGTAATGTTACAGGTGTTAGCATCTTTCTCATTTTGAAAGGTGAGAGGACATTTGGCCTATAGACTCATTCGTAACTATGATTATTTATACATGTTTTACTACGTTTATAGTTTTTCCTATACTCTCTTATATAGTATACAACATACAGTACACTAATTCATGCTACAAGTTAATTTCCCATTCCTGACCCAATTCTGGTTCTACTCCAATGTTTTATGGACTGCTTACACGTTTGTCTTTGTCAACATGTCGATGTCATTGGCAAAACAAACATATTTGGCACAAAAATTCCATAAGGAGTCGGCACCAGAACAGAAACAGGCTGGTATCAAGACTATGTACTCTTGTTTTGCATTAGTAATGGTGGCTCACCTGGTTTCTCTGTAATGGTCACTTTGTTGATCCCATTGTTTGACGTTATGGTCGTATTGATAGAGATCTGTAGGGCTGTGGTTGTAGTTGATTCTGTTTTGGTTATAGTAGGTTGGGCTGTTTGCCATTGTTGTGTGGTTGTAATAGGTTGTGTTTTAGTTGGTGGAACTGTGGTTGTCAGAATTGAGGTTATGGTTGATGGGACTGTGGTCTGGTGAGTTGTGGTCAGTCGGACTCTTGTTGTGGTTGACAGGGATTTGGTTGAGGTGAGCATAGCCACGGTTGTGGTCCAATGGGCTGTGGTTCTCAGTGATGCTGTGGTCAGTTCTGGTGTGGTTTTGGTCATTTGGGCAATTGTTGTGGTTGGTCGCACTGTCATTGTAATTGCTTTAGTTGAAGTTAACAGAGCTGAGGTCATGATTGGTTGGGCTGTGGTTGTGCCTAGTTGGGTTATATTCATCACTGGTTGGGCTGTAGTCAGGATTGATAGAGATGTAGTTGTAGTCGGTTGGGCTGTGGTTGAAAGGGCTGTAGTTGTGGTTGGAAGGGTTGTAGTGGTTGGTTGGGCTGTAGTGGTTGGTTGGGCTGTAGTGGTTGGT
>JACXGI010003861.1:0-58775 GCA_016801175.1 Esox masquinongy
AGTGGAAGAGGACTCCAGTGGCAACCTGTGAAGCTCTGGTGAACTCCATGCCCAAGAGGGTTAAGGCAGTGCTGGAAAATAATGGTGGCCACACAAAATATTGACACTTTGGGCCCAATTTGGACATTTTCACTTAGGGGTGTACTCACTTTTGTTGCCAGCGGTTTAGACATTAATGGCTGTGTGTTGTGTTATTTTGCAGGGACAGCAAATTTACACTGTTATACAAGTTGTACACTCACTACTTCACATTGTAGCAAAGTGTCATTTCTTCAGTGTTGTCACATGAAAAGATATAATCAAATATTTACAAAAATATGAGGGGTGTACTCACTTCTGTGAGATACTGTAACTGTCTGTCAGTCTCATACAGCAACTGGGAGGATTTTTTACCCACTCTTTACACTGCTGCTTCAATTGTGTCATGTCCCAAGGCTTTCTTGCATACACAGCCCACTTCAAGTCCCACCACAGCATTTCGAGAAGATTCAGATCTGGGCTTTAACATGGCCATTCCATAACCATCCATTTCTTCTTTCTGAATAATTCTGTTGTAGCTTGCTTGTGTGTTTTGGATTATTGTCCTGTTGAAAGATCCTGGTTTGATTCAGATTTTGGACAAATGGCCTCATATTCTCCTCAAGAATTCTCTGGTACAATATGGATTCACATGGTTGGCCCAAATGCAATCCAGTTTGTATGAGGTTCTTTATTTCAAATACAGTGTATTGCGGCCAAACAACTCTACCTTTGACTCATCTGTCCAGAGCACTTTGTTCTAGTAGTTTTGGTCTTTACCCAGGTGCTGTCTGGCAAACGTCAGTCGTGTCTTGATATTCTTCCTTCCTGACCTCCTTGTAGGCCAAGTTTGTGAGACTTCAATGAGCATCTTTTGTTCAGCTGTTGGCCTGAATTTGGTGTGATGAACTGTCTTATGTAGATTGCCAGTGGTCTGTTTTCTTTTTCTTTCACATTTGTAGAATATCCATCTGACTGTGGAATGATGACCTTCAAATTGCTTGGAAATCTTGTAGCCTAATCTCTCCTAGACTCATGGGAATCAATCATTTTGATGATTTGTTAAATTAGGTTATCTTTATCAATGAATGTATATTGAATTTAGCTCAAATATTCATGTATCCAAATATGTGAATAAAGAAAACTTTCCTGGGGGTATACTTTTCCCATTCCTGTATGCTTAATTTAAATAAAATAACTGATGTTAAATTTCATAAAACACGCTGACGTTTTACTTTTGCTTTCATACAGTAGTTAAAGACAATATAGTGCATGTTTTTTCTCTTAAACGCAAATCTAGGTAACTGTGTAGCTTTTTAGAAACCTAAAAATTACAGTGATTTTTACATTGGCAGCTTGCCCAGCCACCAAATCAAAAGTGTTTCCATTTCCCAAATCTGGGCCAGGTGAAAAAAAATCAATAGGCAATTTCACAGCCAATCAGAACACTGCTGACACTTACTTTAATTGATTTTTAACTAACGGTGGCTAAAGATAGTTGAAGTTTGTAATGGTGTTTAAAGAAAACTGACTCATGGATTACCGTTTCTCATGACCCATAGACCACTTCCATGTAGATGAACATATAACATCAAGTTGAAAATAAGTAAAATTCTCCTTTAAATCCTAAAAGGAATTACATTTCTTGGGATGTGTCCTACATATAGCAGAATTTCTACAAATCATCTGTAATTGGAAAAAAGTGGTGTTATATATGCTGATGACGCCAATGCATAGTGCAACATCACTCATAACAAAAATAATTGCAGTTTGGAAACTGCACACAATAGTGTAGTAACTGGAGTTGACTGGAGTGGTATTTTGGGCACAGTAATTGCAGTTATTTCTGCAGTTTCCTGCAGTTATAGAGACCTCTGACTTTTCTAGTAAGAGACTACAGAATGAGTTAACTGATGTATTGGGAAATTAATAAGTGTGTCTGAGTTAATAAGAAAAAATTGGTGTTAAACATTTCTGAGACAAAAAGTAACCCGTTTTGCCATAGAAATATGCTTGCTTCAACTAAACTTGTCAATGTATGGCTTGCCTGTAGAGTAAATGAAGCATACAGAGAGTCACATTATTTGCATCGCCAGGTTGGTCTGACCATAGTGATAACATTGTTATTAAAACAAGAAAAGGTAAAGCTGGGTCCACCAATCGGAACCATTCATAGACATCCATGTTTCACAAATTTGGACAGCACACCAGTGTTTGACTTGGGCCGGAACTATCTAATTTTAGACAAACAGCGTTCCAGTTCCTTTTTTAGCCAAGCCTTATTAACACATACATTTTCACGAACATAGTCTAATGTGTGATTTGTCAGTTCCTGCACTTATTTTATCCCAAGTCAAGCGCTGCAGCACACTCACAGTACTGTAGAGCATAAAAGTACTGTAAAGAAATGTATAGTATGTTATAGTTGTACACAGAGTATACTGTTCTGTATCATATTTTCCAGAATTCAACTGTACTGAATCAAATTATACTGTACTGTACTCTTCCAAATAAATAGTAATTATTCATAAAATAATGTTAAAAATAGGGCTATTTTATTTTATAAGAGAAACCGTGTTTTGAGATTTAATTTTGAGTATTTAACAAGTTTCACTTTATGTAGTAAGTTGATTACAAAACCACCAGACAGCTCCAAACAGAGATGCCAGCTTAGCTTTTCAGTGCACTCTCAACAAATATCAGCAGAATGCACCAACACCCCTCAAGGTTTCTGGTCAGAGTAAATTACTGTTAAGTCTTGTGATATTTCTCAGAAATGTATTTCTGTTCAAGAAACCCTGTTACTTCTAAAAGATAAATTGGTGAATACCGAAAATACACATTATAACCAAACCATACAGACGGGTTTGGGGGTTTCTGATACCCCCCTAGAACAAATTTCCTCTAATCACCAGTTATATAGAGAGCAATCTCTGTATGAAACTCATTACCAATTCATATTTCCCAAGCAAAAAATTACCTTCACATTCAAGAAAACATTAAAAGTATATGTAATGAGATTGACAATTTGAATTGACATACAAATCCCTGAATAAGCTTATTGACTACACCTTTCAGGTATTACGATCATTCTTGAAATGTGGTGGCATTTGTACATTACATTTAGGAAGCAATTCTCAATCTTTCTTTACTTTTCCATTCATTAAAATGTATGTTGGTACATCTAATTTTAAATCAACTCATTTGGTAGTTAATTACTTTATGTTTTTACCATTATGATAACATACTAACACAAATTATGTTCATAACAATGAGACGCTTTAGGTAAACAAAGATTTTATTAAATAAAGGTCACAACTGAAGACTATATGATAAATAATAAAATATAATAAATAATTTCTCTCACAATGGTATTGCCCCTCAATTTACAATTGCTAGTGATCCTTAATATTTAAACATCAAATTATTGATGGAATCCTTACAAAAATCGTATTAGCTAATAATTTCATCTAGACCCTGTTCACTGATAACAGCCAGTAAAGAGAAAGCTCAAGGTCCTTGTATATCTTTGTTAACAGTGATTTTCAAGGCATTTGCACCAATGACTTAAAATGGAGGGACACAGATTAAAGTAGTAAAAAAACACTAGTATTGTAATAGCCTTCTTTGTTTTTATTGATCTACACAACAGATTAATGGACTAGACCTTTAGATAGCACCAGTGGGACCAGGCATTTTGCTACCCTCCATTTCCTACAATGCATACAAATAGATGTTTTGCAGTATAAAGGTTTATATTATCTTATTAAATACAATTTAAATAAATTGTATATGCATAATCTTTCATGTCTGTCTATGAAGGAGGGAACCAGCTACGACACAGCTATGCGAGGTAACGCCCTAGCAACCTCTGCTGAATTACAATCACACCTCTTGAAAAGGTAATCCTTCTGGAACCCCAGCCTTGCCAGGTGATATATTTGCAGCTCAGGTTTGATAAGGACCTGACACCGTGGGTTTGCATAGAGGTTTTACCTCACACTCTCCTTACAATTGTTATAGTTGTAATTGTAGGTTTCTTTTCAGTCCGTCACACGGTAAAGCACAGCTAGGTGGACTTACAATCATTCCACAAGCTGGCTCAGCGGACACCGAATTAAGTGGCCCAAGGCAGACCACCCAATAGGGAAGTCAGAGCGGTGTACCCTGCACACTGCATTAATGACCCACTCCTGGGCCCACCATAAGACCAATCTGGACAAGAATGGAAGCTGTGACATCCACTGGAATAGTAAAATGGAGCTGGCCAAATCCACAGAATTTCAGGGTCTGCTCTATGCATGTGTGTAAAGTCCAAACCAGACAGAGGCTAAAGTACAGGAGGGGGCACAGGTAACGCGTAGATATCCCCAATGTTTAACTCAAGCTAAATTCCAGGAGCAGGGACATTTAGAAAACTTTTGTTGAAGAGACAGATTTAATAGACTCCAATGGGTGCAAAGGCAATCTCACCGAGAGCATTGAAAGAAACTTAGGCAAAGTCCCAAGTGGGAGAACTTGGCTTTGAGTGTCTTAGACACTACACACCTTTTAAGGTGTAACACCTCATGGATGGACCCCTGGAGTGGTGCCCTTGATTCTCACGTGACATGCTGAAGTAGCTGCGGCGTACACTTTCAAAGTGGAGAATAAAAGACACGTCCACCAGAGAGCTCTGAAAATAAAAATATTTGGGCACCACAGATTGAACGCCCACCAATTATTGCATAAAATCCTGTCATAAGTGGCCTTGAGGACTGGATATCACGCCTTCACATCAGGTTGGATTTCTTCTTCAAATTCCAACCGTCCGGCCCTAGGTACCAAACCTGTCCGTGCGTTAGGGTCAACAAGTATTTTCAAAACATCTAAAACTGTACGTTGTCTTTCCAAACAATTCCCATGTCCAGAATACCCACGGCAGCAGCCTTGACCCTCCTTGACAGAAGATTTGCAAGCAGGTTGACATAATCGGGAAGATATGAGATCCACACCAGCACATGCTGATCCGACAGCTACAGGAAGAATCGCCAGAATGCTATAAACTCTGCCAACTGCGCCAGGTAGTTGATATGCAGAGCTTCACTAGTGCTCATATCCACTGAACCGAGTTGCCATCATCCAGTCACATCACTCTCTAGAACTGAGCTCATGGGAGCCCCGTGGTAGTACCAGAGGTTCCAACAACTAGGCTGAGGCCCTTAGACCTGGCAGTGCCACCAAAAGCGACTGGCTATGGCTGGGAGAAGCGTTCAGGCGAGTGACTAGCCCTCAATGCTGGAAAGGCAGCATTAACAATTGCCCAAGGGGAACAGCTTCTATCACTGAATCCCCAGTAAGTGTAAGCACTGTGTGACCCGTCAAAATTAGGCTAATTGGAGCCAGAACCCAGCGGAATATACTGAGATGAAATCAGACAGCTCTTTTCCCTGGATTCCTAAAAAGCCTAGAGACTGAGAATTGGACATTAGCATGGATGTGTATGACACAACCCGCTCCCTTGACTCAACCACCACCAACCAGTTGACTGTAATTGCTGGAGGCTCATGTACATTTTGAATTCATATACTCTGAGGCGCCTGCAGAATGGCACGTACAATGGGACTGAACAATTTTGTAAACCGGGAATTATTGGCTTTAACAGCCACCCTGGACATAAATTATTTGCACACGGAGAGGGGACCCCCCCCAAAAAAAAGCAACCTTGAAAAATTGTTTAAATGACAAATTCGCCGGCTCTACACTGGGTTCAGGTGCTACTGCAACTAATGGCAGTGCCACTAGTTGGTACTACTGTCCAAGCAAGCCTCACTCGGTTATGGACTGCAAACATTTTAATGGCCATCGGGAAGAAGCACTATTATGGAGGTTATTATATCTTCCAGCAGCCAGTCACACAGTGGGGTGAGACGGTGTGCTCACCAACTTGCCAAATGCTATCACTCCACTGTTGGTAGCAGTGACACCGCACCCTGTAACCTAGCTGGGGAGACAGCTCCAAAGAACCTGACCCCATCTTCACTGAAGAATGGGGGCGATTCGTGTTTAAGCACAATTCCCGGGAATGAACTATATGAACTACAGTGACTGCATGTGGGATAATAGCATGGATGCGTTTACTCTCTGCTTACTCCCACAACTACACGACCAATTAAACTACAGAGTCCATATTCTCTGTCACAAGGCACCCCATAGGGGCCAATGAGCAACAGGGAGGAATCAATGATGAAAAACCCAGTAATGAGCCACATATGGGGACGGGCACCTTGGGATAGCTATGTTTTTCAGTGGGACAATTACACAAATATTAATGTCGAAAACACAGCAAAATAGCTTTCCTAGAGGTAAATGTAATGGCTGCCAATGGTGTTGAATAGACCATGCCTGTATATCCTTGGCTCTGGTCGGTGTGTGTAAATAAAGTTTATCTGTGCTAAACTTTATTTAGCACAGATAAAGCACAGAGGCTGCTTTTTGTTGATGATACCCTTACCAACAAACGCCTAACTCTGTTCTGCAACCTCGGTTTCCAGGGGCAGAGATAAGTGGTTGTGTGATTTGCTAGCACCAACATTGAGTTCCCATCAAATCCACAGTAACAACAGCATGTGGCGGTGCAAATTGGCTCAGGACTGTCCGGTGTGGGTGTGGCTGTTGTTGGACAGAGTTGCCTCGTCGTGCTCTAGCAACCCCTTGTGGTGGGCCGGATCCCTGCAAGCGCAGTTGTTGGTCAAAGTGCGTAAGGGCAGCTGAATACTTCTTGGTTAGAATTTGTTTTAAACAGAGTAGGTTCAACTGCCATTGTCCAATTAGTATTTTCAAGAAAGAACAGATGGTATATAAATATTTAAGCTTTCTCTGAGTCTGTCATCCTAAATTTAATATAATATATAAGAGAAGCAAAACGTTATCAGTAAGAATTAAAATATTGTATTTATTTAGTTCAACTTTTCAATAAGTGATATATAACCTTTGATCGCTAAAGAATATAACTGCCTCATGGGTTCAACTGGTAACCCTTCAAAATAACCTCTCTTGTTTGTAATTGTAATGTAATTGTTAAGAACCCCCCCCAAAAATATAGTTTCTCAAACCCTATCACTTGTTGTTCTTTAAACTGCAGAATGCATCTTTAACAAATTGGTTAGACCTGTGAAATAATGTTCTGTGAAGTTAGTATTAAGATAAGGGTATTAGTGAACTTCAAGCTGAATTCTAAACATTTGAAAGTCACCCTGTCAGTGTTCATTTTGGCAGCTTTTTAGCCATTGTTGTTTTAATCAGTCTGCTATAACTCTGGATAACAGGTATATAGTGGTTGAATGATGCCCATGATGGAAGTAACAGGGAGCTTAGCAATGACTAAAATTATAGACTAAAATTATAGCCTTTTAATAATTTATTTTTTTCTATGAAATAATGGATATTTAGGCTACCACTTACCTCCTACCATGTTCAGAATCAAAAAGCGTTTTCCAACTACATTAGGGCTGTTGTTCAAACTTTGAATATACTGATAAAAATTCTAACTAAACAAGACTCAAATAGCTGACAAAATGGACACTTGTCTAGACATCACAACCCCAAACATTTGTTATGCATTTAAAACGAGAACCCCTTTGCAATCCTTAAAATCATTCCAATCTATTCAAAGAACAGACTTGACATGAAAATGAATGGTCAGCACCTGACTGGTGTGCCAGCAGTATATGTAAGGGGATTCTGTTCTGTTAAACGGCTGCATTTGAGCCAGGTTCAAAATCCATGGAGCCTGGCAAATTCGCTGCCCTTTGAGGAGGTAGAAAGAGGTGCAGTGTTGCAACAGATACAGCCTGTGACTCATTAGTAAAAGGACATAATTTGGTTCGGTTTGCCGTAACCTCACAACAGCTGCTGGTGCATGGCTGTCACAGTTCCACCTCTATATTCTGCTGACTGTTAACTGTCCACTTCCCCTCCTGCTGGACTCCAAATAGCTTTCATCTGTTTTTATCTGTTAGTAAACGCAGCAGAATAATTGCATGTGGAAATAATCCCAATGGTTTAATAATCCCACGAGTTATAAATTATTTCTGTTTAACACAATATAAGCATAATGGTTTTATCAGCACAGAATGAGTAGCCCATTGATGCCAGTCTGGCTAACAGACTAGCCTGGTTTCCAATGACATTTAGGTGTCTTGCATTACTGCTGTACTACATCAGAATGAATAAACACATCCACTATTCATTGTTGAGGAGGGCAGGTTTAAACATTACTGTTGACATAGTTCTTATTTTTCTGTTTAAGGTCAAGGTTGTCTTTATATCTCAAAAGATTCCATAGCGCCTACTGATGCAACATTTCATTGAAGATACTGAAGAGAGTGAGAATTCCAGGTTCATTACAATTCTCTGAAACACCGGAATTGTGCCATATGTTAGCTAGATATTGTCTTATTAATCAGGCTACATCATAACTTTACTATGGTATGTCATAGTGAGGATGGCCTCGATAATAAAACGCCATACGTCTGTGTGAAGACTTCATAGGTGTTGCTTCGTAGACACAATTAAAAAATATATATATATATTCAATTGGATTAGTTAAGGTCTTGCCAATACAACTGATGTAGATTTAGGGGATGATTAATGAGCTCTTTAGGGGGGCTGATCTTTCTCCTTTGTTGTGAGCCTAGGCTTGTTCCATGGCTGACTGCTCTAATTCTTATTGGTCCAACAGACATCTATAAAGAGACAAATTCTTATTCTGGAGTGGAGTTCTCACTCCACATCTAAATCTTCTGCAGGCAATAAGAAACTAATTACCACAATTGTTTATTCATGATTATCATATCCATTCTATGTTCTTCAGCCTGCTAAGCCAGGGAGTGTCTCTATAAAAACATTTTTATTCAAATGGTTATGTAGTGGAGAATGCCATTACCTTCAAGGTTCAGAAATGTGTTAACAGACTATGGCAGAGAAAGCTGGGAAGAGGAAAACGGATGAATTTCTTCTTTTGTGGCCCTATACATGTTGTAACCGATGCCTGTGATACCACAGAGGGCTCAACTGTGCTATGACTTCATAATGCTTATATCGTTTGTGCAGGAAAACAAGCTGCATCATCCACTTTGTCAATTGTACAACTTCAATCAGCTGCATCTGTGTGCTGGAGGTCGCCTATCACATGAGCAGTGAATCCCTGTTCACACCACTACCTCCAGTGCAGTTTTATTCCATCATTCAGTCGACAACCAATATACTCCCCCACAACCACCACCACCACCACCACCACCACCACCACCACCGACACCACCACAACCACCGACACCACCACAACCACCACCACTGATACCACCACAACCACCGACACCACCACCACCGCCACCACAACCACCGACACCACCACCACAACCGATACCACCACAACCACCGACACCACCACAACCACCGACACCACCACAACCACCGACACCACCACAACCACCACCACCATCAAAAGCAAAGATTGAATAAAAGGGAAATCAGTGTTCCCCTATAGTTTAAACAAAGACAGTTTTATTTAGATGAATGAGACTTGCCATATTTGCGTCTGAGATACATTTTTCTATTGTGTAAACAGGTGAAAATCTTAATTGTTGCACGTCACCTTTCTGAGGTCACATGGGACACGTCCCTGACAGATACTCTTAGCGGCTACTGAGGTCTAAAGACGATGTTTCGCTCAAATGAGTACAGGGTTGGAGAAACAAATTGGTTTTTTTTGCTGGGAAGAACTAAAAAAAATCTCACACTGGTACCTCAAATTCTGAGCCTTTATGGCATACCTCTGGCCCAGCAAGACTTTCTCATTATCTAGTGTGAATATAAAATAGCATATACATATTATGTAAATGATATTTAAATGCATTTGTCATCAGGACAATTATTGCAGCCTAAAGACACTCTTGGCTGTATTACAACTACAAAATACAGTACACACCATTTTCTGATTGAATTGTGCAAGGGATGTTAACTAAACAAGCTAACTGGTTTTGAGTGTGCATATGAGTTTTCTATGGCTCATATTTGAGTTCTGCACATAGCACGCATGACATTTGCATTTCTTACATTGATGACATACTGTACGCAGTTCATGCATTCGCATTGGGATTGGACTCGTATTGTGAAAGTGTAGATTAAGTAAGAGGAAATATGTATTCCAACAGCTGTGGCTAGTAGGTTGGGTTGAAAGGATTGAAACACTGTCGACTGTTTTTTTTTACATTGCAGCATCATGCTGTATTGCATCGCTTCCCAGTGCTATTTACTACTGACCCTAACGCAAAATCCAAAGAAAAAAAGCCTAAAAATTAAAATAACTTACATTTATTTAAGATTTAAAATACCCCTACATTTATTTAAGAATATAAACATTTATGTTGAACTACAGTAGGCCTACTATAGGTTAACAGGAAACCAGCTAGGATTTTCAGTATTGATCCTCAAGTGTAATCAGGGATAAATAAGCCAGAAGTGCAAAAGGTCACAGGTTTATTTCAATAGGTGTTAATGTGTTAAACATGTGGGCCTACTTTCTGGATGTTTGTTTGAGGTAGCAAGATTTGGATCCAGTGATCCAGGTCCAATAACTCCCTCCCCTCCAGTAGCACCATCGCCCTGGTCTTACCCTGGAACTTCCAGTATGAACCAAATATCTGATGATATTGCAACAAGCCAGTATAATGTTTTCATAATGAGCCCATGCTTTGTAATGGCAATATTGCTTTTCATCCAAATATTGCCTTTTGTTGAAATATTGTCAATCCTAAGAGGAAAGAATCAGATCATTTCGATCTTGATTAATACGAAAAATTGGCCCCTGGAATCCAGCACTGAATGTGTGCCCAGGAAAATTTTTGTTTTGCTTGTCTACTAACACAATTGATGCAATTTTTTCAAAATGATTTAAACTGCGAATAGGAGAATACAAGTTTTCATATTGCAAATACTTAATCAAAGGGGGGCATTTGCAGGACAATGCGCATTGCATTATGAAATACATTATTCTTTTGAAATCCCCACCTAAACACAATTCCTTCTACAGCACCTGTTACAGCCATAGCCATTATACATGCACTTCAAACATCGCAAATCACTGGATAGCATCAACATAGTTGTCCACTTCGAAATTACAATAAAACCTTTAATTATTCAGAAAATAGCGGCACAGTCTAGCAACTACACAACAGCTATGATTGGTCGGCATAACAGAGTGCAACAGTCTTGGTAGACTGTCTTCGTGTTCTTCATACTATACCTCACTAATTTCTATTATGTTAAGATATGCATACAAATTGTCTTTTACCGCCTTTTATTAAATCCATTCCATAGGCTGTACATGCTAAGGGCGTGATGCTATGAATCAGCAGAGATGTACACAACTATCTCCAATTCTAACAAAGTTGGCATGAAATGTATCCTACATGATTTTATTTTGTATGAACTGATGGGGTACTGACCTGTAAAGTTGCGAAACAATTTAATGAGTCCTGATAATATGAACGCATGTTACCTGTCGGATGTTGCATGTGTCCTTTTTCGTTTGGGTTACCGTTGGGTTGAGGTAGAAGTCAAAGCGTTTTTTATTGCAAGCTAAGCTTCCCATGGAAACAACATATCACTATAGAAAATGAAAAAAAAACCTGTCGCATAAAGGCTACAAACCAATAATATAAACACTACTGCGAACACGGTTCCAGTAGCCTAGATCCCAATGATATGCTTGTCAATAGATGCGTCTTGCGCAACTTGCGGTCGTCCTTCCTACAACAAGTGTGCTGTAGTCGGTTCGATACACTACGAAGCGACTGGCGCCAATGTTCTCCCTCGTCTACATTGGCACGGATTTCGGTATGGGTGACAAAAAAAAATATCATTAGGGTCCTTACGTCACATTTCCATGGGTTCAATGGAATGGGAGCGTCGACTTGACCACTAGGAGGGGTAGGGAAAGGATTTTTTCGAAATAATTAAATTATTACAGCGTGAGTTAAGTTTCCCTCACTTTAACCAATTAAATGCATTGATTTCAATATCCGGTTCTTTGAGGGTCACTCGTCGTGACCCTCAAATTGTCAATCCTAAGAGGAATTATATTTGGTTGTTATAAGAAAAGCATTCTGAACTGAGACCCAGATCGATCAATGCTTTAAGCTAGTCTAACACACGCACACGCACGCACGCACACACACACGCGCACACACACACACACACACACACACATCCTTGCACATTTGTTAAACATTTACCTATAAGGTTTTCATTAGGAATTAGGAAAACATTTTCTCCAACTTTGGGAAAACATATCTTTTTTCAATGTTCTAGAAACGTTTTTAATTTTGATAACTTTACAATTTCATAGAAAATAAAGGCAAATGACATGGCCAACATTTTAGAAACCTGTGTGATATTACTTGGTTGCACAGTCTTTGTACCAAATAACGGTCAAATGCTTTTTGTAAACACCAATGAGCCTACTGAACCTTTCTATTGGAATTTATTACCGCTTTATAGGAGCAAACTGCGCAAATTCTTCTTTGAGGGATGCCCTGCACCAATATTTGTATGTTTTGGATGTGAACCAAATCTGAATCAAATCTAATGTTTTGACGTTATTATTGATGTATTTTGTCTTCATAATTCATAACAGGCAGAGTGTGTTTCATGAAACAGTACATGCTGTTGTTGGTATATATAGAAAGACACCACTGCTGAAAGTGACACAAGAAAACCTGATTGAACTCAAAAACCCAAGCAAGCTTTAATTACTGGGAAGTAATATTCTGTAGACCAATTATACAAAAGTAGAGCTGTGTTTTCTGGTGACCAAACAGCACGTTAACCGAAAAAAACCACCCTCGCCACAATCAAATATTAGGGAGGCTTGGTAATTGCTTCGCTATTTCTAGTAGTAGGAACCTTGAACGTGTGAAAGGCATAATGAAATCAGCATAATATCAGGTGTTTTACAGTCCAATGTTCAGTGAGTCTCCATTGTAGGTTGTGGGTCTTCCAACAAGACAGTTACTCTTAATGTTAAGACCTGTGTAGTTCAGCTGGCAGAGCAGGTTTGTGGGTTCCATTCTCATGGTGGGGCCAGTAAAACAACATATGAAAATGTATACACTCACAACTGGATAAGAGAATCTGCAAAATAGCATACATGTATATACACATCAAATGCACCCAGGAACCGTTAAGAAAATTTGTTGGACTGTTTTAGAGTAGCCAACAAAGGGTCCAGATCTGAATCACATCCATAACCCATGGAAACGTCTGACAACTACAGTTGGAAGAGGACACACCTAAAATGTTGTATAATTAAAGCAGTTTGCTGCTGAAAAATTAAGCCAATTTTGCCTGCAGAAAGGTGCAGCAAGCTGATTGATGGTTACAAGAAACATTTTTCTGCATTTATTTTTGTCAAGGGCAGTATAACCAAGTACTAGCCCCGGGTGTCTATAATTTTTTTCATGTCATTGGTTGTTGGTGTTCTAAATTAAAATTAAAAATTGAAGGTTGTACAAATTAAATTAGTCATGCAATGTGGAAAATTAAACAACTTCTTTCTTACCAATTATTTCTTTAAAATGTCTATTTTTAAAGAAATTATGAATTAATAAAATTCCAATGGTGTCTATATTTCACCACATCTGCATATAAATGTTATGACCCCCTACCCATTTGCCAGAATAAAATACTGTAACAGTAGATATTATGATGAAAGCTTTCCAGTAGGCTACCATAATTAGGCTAATATAATTGGTCAATGTCTCACTCATTTTCGGGAAAATCTCCAAACCTCCAGATTGTGTCTGCTGATTTGGATTCATCGTACAGTGTACGATGCTCTGTATAACGATTATGCCCATATAATGCTTTTAATTCCCAACACTGTGTGCTGCGTTAATACAATTGATTATTTAGAGTTATTCAGTGGCCCTTCCCTTGCCCATGTGGCAGGGAGAGAGAGAAGGAAATCATCAATATGGCATTAAGCAAGAGTCTGTGAACTCCTAACTGCCCAGAGCAGCGTAGAACCAAAGTACCACGGTTGACTGTTGCTGTAGTTACACTTTCCCGAAGGTTGAAATGCCTTCGCTCACTGTCATTACATTTCATCCCCTATTTACTATTGATTATCTCCAGCAGCATTTTAAATCAGAGCAGAAAGACCACAGTGCCTCTCCTGCCTTGTGCATTATGGGTTTGGAGAAAAAGGAAATTATAAATTGTTCAAGTTGTAAAAACATGTTTTTTAGTAGTAGATCCATGGTTCGTTCAAAAGGGCAGGGTTACAGTGAAAGACTACAGGACACCTGGCCATTAGAAAACAGCCAACCTGACTAGGCAAGTGGAGGAAAAGCGGTTCCTGAGCACTTGTGAGAAAATATTTAATGAATATTGATTTGAAGTTTTGGGTTAATCCAAGTTCATCTCAATCTTTTTAGTATTGCAGTTTCTGAAACTTAGAGGTAGGCCTACATGTCCTTTGACAGAGCACAATATTATTTCATAGGAAGAGCATGATGCACTCAGAAGCTTTTCACCAGTATTGACAGACAGAGGATTTGTCATGTGATTTGTCATTTATGACCAACCACAAAAAAAAACACTGATGCGATACATAGTACACAACAGTCAGGCCGATATATTGATCTGCAGAGATTAGAGTACTCTATTTGTGTGTGTTTGTGTGCGCGTGTGTGTTTGTTGCATATCCAAAGATGATTCAACCTGAACTAGATCTAATATCTGAACTAGATATTAGACCTTGTATAGTATGTTCAGCAAAATTCCTATGACAGTCTCATAGCTCCATATTCTTAATACTGTCATGCATCTCTGTACAATTTCTCCCAAAGGAATGCAGGATATATATAGAACTTAGTTCCTAGAGCAAGGTTATTTTTGACGAAAATAACCCACACTTCAGTATACAATGAATTATTGAAAAAGAATCTAGCAGAGTCAAAAGGTATTTCTAGACTAAATTACCACCGTATCAGAATTCTGTCTCAGTCCTCATGAGAATGAGAAAACAATAATTATTCAAATGAATGCGCCTAACCTCAAGGGGGGGAACAGTTTGAATTTGCTGTGCAATAAAAAAAAAGCAAAAAATGTGTTTTCATAAAAAGCTAAATTTATTTTGAAGTCAACGTATGCCTTTAACAAATGTAACAAAACATAAGAGCTCAACAAAACTAAGAATGAACTCTAATTAAAAATACAAACAAACATTTTTAACAAGCATTTGTAAAATGTTGTGCTGCATTAACAACATGTACCAAGGATATCAACTGGCCATACAGTTCAGTTCATCAGGGCTTCAGTTCTGAGAAGTGACCATGGGGCAAAAACAGCACTCCAGTTCATACGTTTGTTAGGCCAGTCCAACTCTATGGGATTATTGTGTCAAGTCAAAGCCATAAGAATCCAATGTGGTTTTAGCATCAGTACTGCACACGTAACGATACTACAGAACACCCAAGTCTGTTACCACTGACAAGAACCTATTGGAGGAGAGGAGGAAAGTATTCTATGACGGAGGAATAGAGGGCAACAACAGTCATGACAGTAAACTTCACAGTAAGACCTATTTTATGAAACCAGTAACCCAATCTGCAGCAGGTAAAAAGTAAATTCTTATTTGAGGCCGTGCCAAACAACATCACAGCTCAACAATTTGTCAATACAAAGTACAGCATCTGAGAGAATTCTTCTGGAAGGATCAACTGTGCGTCACATACTACAAGCCTGAGAAATGCCTTTGTATTGATCAGTATGCGCACACAGGAAAGGTATTACCTTTTCTTAACTTACAGTTGCAAACAATACCGTAACACTCAAGAAGATCAGGTTTCATCATCGCAAGATACCCTCCGTCAATAAAGTCAACATACAGTGTCCAAATTAGTCAAGCATCGCAACGGGGAACAGGTGTTATGCAGTATTGACCCCACACATGCCTGCGGAGGGGGGGGGGGTCAATTCTTATCCTATGTGTCAATACGGGGCAAACTTCTGGCGGTCGGATTTCTTCATGCCAGCTGTTGGGATCTTAGCAGTGTAAGGGGATAGACCCTGCGGAAGGCCTGAGGTAGCAGCTTGGTGCATGGCCAGCATTGGGAGCGTTTTCATGCCAAGCAGACTGGAAACAGGCACGGCGTAGTGCTGGGTAGGGATAGACTGTAGGGTGGATGGGGAGTGCATGATGGTGCCGGGGACTTGGGTGGTGGCAGCCATGACAGCCATGGAGGTGGGGGTGGAGACAGTGGGAGCAGACTGAGCGAAGCTCATGCTGTTGAGGTCAACGGACGACGCGGAGGAAGCAGCCTGCATTGTGTATTTAGCCATCTCTAAGCTGTGAACAGACATAGGGAAGGCAGCCATGTCGGGAGGTGATGGAGAGGGAGGGATTAGGAAAAGTTGTTAAGTGGGGGCATTTCCAGAGAAAGATGGGATGAGAACAGGGCAAAGCAAAGGAGGGGAGGAAAAGAAAGGGGGGAAAAGAATCAAATGAAAAATGTTATGTGTGTGAAAAAGCAGTCAACGAACAGGGTTTTCATGATTTTGTAACGACAGATCACTGGTTTGGTTAGAGACCCCAAGGCACTAAGGCTTTTTTTCTAAAACAACTTTCCCAGCAACATTGTTTGTTACGCTGTGTTTTCTGTTGTTAGACTGCAGTATCTCTTTCTTGATTGTGTTGCCTGTTGTTGACTGTGCTGTCCGTTGTTTGACTGTTTTGTCTGTCATTTACTATTTTGTCTGTTGTTTAATTATCCTGCTGACTACCCTTTCTGTTTTTCCTCATTACCGTCAGTTGCATCTTGTATCCTGTAATGCCTTATGAGTCCCAACTCCCACCCGACCACTCAGAGTTAAGGAGACAGTCTCACCTGGCATTGATGAGGTAGTGCGCCACATTGATGCTGCTTGGTGAGCCTATGATGGTGACCTGACGCATGGGCGATCCATCTGTGGCACTGGCTATCTTAATGTGAGCGCCCGACACCTGACGGATCTCATTGATCTTGCTGCCTTGTCTGCCAATTATGCAGCCAATAAACTGACAGGGAGAAGACGGTAAAGTGAACATATAAGTCAAATGATGTGTCTTTTTTATTATCATATCAATTAAAACCTCTGATCCTCCAAGGGGGTATCTTATCTTGACAACTGGTATATCAGAAGATTCCAACTCCCAGTCTGGACATCTAAACCTCATTCCCAATTAGACAACTTTGATTTGTCCTGCATGAAAATCTGTCTGCTTATACCGTAGATAAGAATATACCATGAAGAAAAAAAGGATTCATTTGGATTACATATCAAAACAACACTTTTAACTGTGATTTTCTGTTTAGAGCAACAAAACTGGTGCCTAATAGAAGATCTATAGTCTTTACATTGTATGGTACAGATGTGATTGAGTTAGACTTACGTCATTGGGTATTGCCAGCTCCTGAGAACTTGTGGGGACAGAGGCATCCAATCCTGAAGAGTAGGACAAAGCATGAAAACTACAGTACACTACTACTTTGTTTCCATGTGCACTGAGTGTTTCCATATACATGGCATGTTATGTTCTGAGGCATCGTGTTTATCTTTAAACAACTGTACATCTAATATTAAACTGCAGTATAACATGCGACTAAAAAATAGCAAATTGATTAAACAACTTTGAACACATTGAATTATACATTATAACAGATTATTCATAGACCTTAGCATTACAATTGGGGGATTTATTGTTTGAAATATATTGTCAGCAATACCATTCTTTTTTTCACATCAAGCAACTGTATTAATAATTCTCCTTGAATAATGTGTTATTTTTTTATGTGCTGCTTGTTTGTTGTGGGATATAATACAAGGGAGTGGTATGGGTCAGGGATGGTATGGAAGATGGTACAGATGGAGTAGAATCGTTACCAAGGTATAGGGCAGGATTTTGGAGACGAGGACTTTGTAAGATAGACCGCCACCTCATAAACGTCTCTATCTTTACGGACATAGTCGAAAATCACTATGTAAAAGAAGTGACAGAAGACATGCTCCTTCCAGAAGAGGGTGTTTGTATGGTGTGATGAGCACAGGAGCACAGAAAGAGGAAGAGAAAGAAACAGAGAGAGTGAAAGGGATAGATGGACTTCCCCAGGGAGCCTTGGGTACGTACCAGGGAAGGTAGGGTTGCTCTGCCCAAGGGAGGGGAGGGGAATGTGCTGCATAGCCAACTGGTGAAGCTTGGTCAACTGCAGGGTAGGAAGGAAGTTAGAACTAACCAATCAAACTGGATTATTTCAGAGGAGCTGACAGCTTTTATCTACAAAACAGAAGCCAATCTGAAGTTTAAACACAGAGCTCAAAGTGCGTGTTAGTTCAGTGAGATGTTCTACGCTTGCTGTCAGAATCCTGTCGGCCGATGAAGTGATTTGATTTGTCAATACTTTGTGTGTTATTTCTGTGAGCAAGAGGGGTCGCATCATTGTTGGTGTTTTTTTGTTATCTTCCCCGTCTTTGCTCACATTCTTTAGAAACAAAGCAAGCTGATATTAGTGTTAGTTAAGACTATTGTGCAGGATGGTGTTAGTGTTTCATTCATGCTAGTTGGTCTGCTGAGGGCGCAGTGATGGCTTAGAACTGGTGGTGGTGGGAGTGGGTCACTGGGGCGGGTGTTATTGGATCAGACAAATCCACTTACATCTTGATGTTGGAAAGCATACTGTCCTTGAAATGTGAAGGCCTGCAACAATGAGAAACAAGATTGAATGGGTTATTATTTAAGCAATAAGACCAGCGGAGGATGTGATATATTCAGGCAATAAGGCACAAGGGATGTGTTGTATGCTCAACACACCATGGTTAAGGTATGTATTCTGTATTGGCCTTATATCCCATAGCTGCCTTTTATTTTAGTATTTAATATTTTCTGCCCCCCTTTATTTTACCAGGTAAGTTGACTGAGAACACATTCTCATTTACAGCAACGACCTTTGAAATAGTTACGGGGGGAGGAGAAGGGATGAATGAGCCAATTAGAAACTGGGGATGATTAGGTAGCTTGGTTGGTATGAGGCCAAGATTGGAAATATAGCTAAGACACTGGGGTTTAAAGGTGCACTCCGGTCATGTATTGATACAATTGAAATAGCCAAGCTCCTCCCAAAAAAGTGGTCTCATCTAATAGTGACCTCTCCCTGTCTCAGCCATATCACCACCAATCGCAACCCCAAAAAGGCAAATAACCCAGGTTATAATTATACAGTAAGACACAAGGGATGTGGTATATGGCCAATATATTATAACTGTGGGCTGTTCTTAGGTACGAAACATCAGGGTGTGCTTGGATACAGCCCTTATTAGTATTTTGGCTATATAAAACCTTAAAGATGCCTTAAAGCTATTATGAATTATTTACCAGTGTAATTAAAACAGAAAGTATTCTTTTTGTCATGGTATACATTTATCAATTACAGCTTTTAGCCAATCAGTATTTAGGACTGGAACCGCAAGGGGATTCGTGGCTTATAAAATACATCTACTCTGGTCGTATTTCTTCAATTTACTATTTAAATTTACAATTTAATTTTTAAAGCATGACGCAAACAGGACCATGTTTCTCCCCTCTTAATTATTTTTTAAAACAGGTGAAAATCATAAAATAAAACTCCTCCAATCTGTTAAAGCATTTAATTAATGTTGCATGGTCCCATTGATTTTATTTTATTCCACCACATTTTATCAAAAGGTTAATTTAATGCATTTTTTTAAACATGTACCCTGTGTATCCAGTCCTTTGACCACAAAGGTCATAATAGATTTTGTCATATTTAAAATGAGAGAGCATTGTGCGTTATGTCACATGACAAAGATGCTAAAGGCTAAAGCAGCAATTTCTTCTTATCTGACCAGTCACTATCTAAAAATTGCATTACATGCAGATGCTTCCCTCTAGTGGTAAACAGATACTCTGGCAGTTGTTTGGCTCAATGAGCATGTTTGTTTTTGTAGCCTAAACTCCAAGAAAATTGCATAACCTGATTACTCTGAATCCAAAATGCCAGGAAGAGGCAGAATCTGCATTTTAATTAGAATAACTGTAAATGTAATTAATTTCTATGAAATTCCTAGAATGAGCGGAATGAGTGTCTTGTTAGCATTTTTCCCAGAGCTCATTTTTAATTACATCTTTAATTACGGGAAGGTTTGTTAATGAATACACAATAACAAAATTATGTTGCAAGCAGCTGTCCTTCCAGCCTTCCATAGATTTAAATGATGGAATGTGACTTAATTTATTGACACATAACAAGGTCCTGTCTATCATTTTCCAAGAAGGAATTTGAATACCCACACAATTAAAATCCCTAATAGAAGTTAACTTCGAACCTAATGCCTTGAACATTCTAGCTTTTACTGTGACTGTTTTGAATATAGCACCATTAACCGTAGAAAGACAGTTGATCTTTTGCCATCAGTTGGGCATCACCAGTGCCAAAGGGCCGCTGTTTATACTGTGGATATATTTTTAAATAATCTTACTGTATTGTAGGTGTAACTTTTGTACAAACAAAAAACCGTACTCACTTGTGACGCATGTTGATGTTGCTGCTGAAATACTGGATGGACAGCTCCAGGCATTGTCTTGGGACGATATGGGATAGTTGCTCCTTTGGGCGGTGACTTAAGGCAAAAACAAACAGTGACGAACGATGAAACCCACACAAATCGTTATCAACGCAGTATGATTATTTTGGTATCAGTTAGATATAATATAACTACATAATTATGGTTTAAGCCTAAGTTAGATTAAATATTAAACCTCTAGCCATTTTAGACCTGGATATCAATCAATTTAACTAGAATAATAATTGGAAGCAGTTATAATGCTCTGTGTTAGTTGAATTGGCATGCTTACCTCCATCATGACAGAACAGATGTGTCTTACACACTGGGTGATGGCCTGAGGAGTGCCTGATATAGTGACAGCTCTCTCGGTGGACTCCGGCAGCATGTCCCCTGCCACCTGCACCTGGGCACCTGTGGTCTGAACAATGGTGTCAATAGAGTGAGGGGAGTCAATTACACAAATAGGCCAATACTTGTCAACAAATTCCAATGAATTGTGTATTATTCATATATAATTGAACAGTGTCTGTTATGTCTTTGACTTGCACAAAGTAAATGTTGTATAAATGAGTCCCTTGCAACAGACCGCTGGCCAATGCCTACAAGATGTGGTTCTACATTCCGAGATGGTGCCGACACGTAAATATCTGACATCCAATTATTTGGATAGCGTATTCCTCCTTGTTGTTCGTTCACGGTGTGTACCATGAGGATACAGCACCCCGTTCCTTTGATGAATCAGACTGAGTGAGCACATTGTTTAGAACTCCACCATTCTCTCTGAACAGTGGTGTCTTCACTGTGATTTGTTTAACCCCAGGCTGTATTATTGGATAATCGAAAGGCTAGCTTTGCATAATCAAATCTAGCCAGATCCTCAATTTGTATCACAAGTTAACTATACAGCACAGACAGACCAAGATAAATCAAAAGAGCTCCAACTGGAAGAAAGAAAGAACATAAATAGAAGACAATTCAGGCCTATAGACTGTTCTACCTCTCGGATCTCCTTGATCTTTGAGCCTCCTTTGCCTATCAAGGAGCCGCACTGACTTCCTGGGAACACGAGTCGGAGTGTCACTGGAGGATGGCTTGTTACTGTACTGTTTGTCATTGCTGCTGTAATGTCCTGAAATAAAGGTTAAGATAACAAACATTCAGGATATCAACATGCATTTGGGGCTGAATTTTACATTTTTTTATATTAGATTTGACGCAGTGGAGAAAGAAATAGCAATTTGCCGCAAGAGCAGTGGGCCGTATTCAAAGCCATGCTGCAGCAGAACATAAGCACTGGAGGAAGTGGCTTGGATCACTGGGCGACACATAACATGAGGTCCTGAAACATTTTTTTTTTTAATCATTCATTTTGGTTTGGTTCCTTTTGAGTGAAATGTTGCCCAAAGTGAAGAAATTAGTATCTTTTTTCACGAGGGCAAAAAGGATTTAGTTACCTCCTCAAACTTCTCAGCGATCATAGAGAACGCTCTGAAGATGCCCTCAGTTGGCCCTGTGATGGTGACAATCCTCTCTGGAGAAGATCCCTCAGAAATATTGATGCGTGCTCCACTCTGGAAACAGAGTTTTAGATTAATCATATGAACTTAATTCTATATATTTTTTTATGTACTGTCCGTGGTAAAAATACAAATTACCTCCTCTCTCATTTTTTTGACGGTTTCCCCTTTCTTTCCAATTATGCTGCCCACTTCCTGTTAACAACGAGAGAAAAACAAACAAGCATAAACTTGAATAAAATCTGAAATTGTTATCATTGTATAATTCAGTAATATTCATTGTGATCTGACCATTGGGATACTGTAATTTAAAAAAAACAGGGTTATTAAGATAAATATTTTGTAATGACTACACATTGTTTTACCTTCCCATGCATCAAAAGTCGTAATGTGAGGGTAACATTCATCCCTCCATCCGAGACCCCATCTTCCTTGTCAGACATATTCACTCTTAACACCGGACTATATATTCAGCTTCATACAACACTGCAGAAATAAACAGGGACCCAATTCACATGAAACTGGCTTGGCCAATTTATTTTGGTTTAGTAAGTCATTCAATGAGGTTACAATACAAAAGTTAAACGCGACCCTTGAAATTAATCCAATGTAACCGGCAATCAGTACAAATCCAATGGTTAATAATTATGTTAATTAAGGTCTTCATTTCATGAAAGTAGTTTTCCGATGTGCTTACATTTTTTTGACCTCACATATTTAACCGCCATATCAACCATCATATCAAAAATGAAATCTAAGCCTCCAGAGTTAATGGTGCCGACATATCAGAAAGCTTTTGTGGTTCCATGACTCTTTATCACTAGCCCTGTGTTGCCAGGCTGATCATTATCATCCTGTTTAACGGTTCATAGTTGTTACTGGGTAAAATCACTGTAGTTCTCCCCCTGGTGTGACGCTCACACGGGACTCCCTCGTTAGTTCCGGCTAAACAGAACTGGTGACAGAAAACAGATCTTTGATTAGATAACACATAAACAGAGCTGCTTGTGTCCTACAGGGCTGGAGATCAAGTGATGTCTGTGGTACCAACTCAAACTGTGGTAGCACAATGTCCCACTGTTTCCATGGACCATTCACACTATACCCAGAAAGCCAGAAGAAGGTCTATAAAAAATTCAGCACAGATCGGGGTAGGGCACTTAACATCTAAACCCTGCCTTTCCCTGTGTGTATAGACAAACACAATGCTTTGTTCCACAATCCAAAATTTGATCAAATCTTTCACCAGCTATTAGCAATTTTTGCTCTAAACATTAATGTATATGTCAATTTTGTAGACGTGACCTGTCACCCCACTTAGATACTCACACCAATGGGTGGGTGAAATGCTTTGCCGCCATGCCACACCTAAAATCAGAAGCAACAAGGAAAAGTTAAGGTTTCAGTTTGACGACACCAAAACATTCACAAAGCATCCGCCTCAACATTCATTAGAATTATCCAACAGAATGGTACTCTTCAATTTTATGCATATGAGCAAGAAAAAAAAAAAACAGAGAGACCTAGGTCAGACCTGGGTCAACTCCCAGCAAGCAATGCAAAAAATTGACAAATTCTTTTGTTGTCAACATTAGGCAAAGAGCCAGAGCTTATTGTCCATGGGCCATAATAAAATAATTTTACTAAAGACAAAAGCAGAAATTCAAAGAAATTTTGAGCAGCACATAGGCTAACGTGTGATTCCATTCTCTGTGCCATGACAAGGTACTCTAAATGCATCCAACAAACAGCAACATCCCAGACTAATCCTATAGGCCAGGATTTGTTTGGTTAATGCTTAAGACCCCTTTGACCTATTTCTGTCACTTCTAGCATGTCAGCACCTGCTCAAGACTTCAGGACAGAACGTTAATACACAGCAGCAGCCATACACATGATCTACAGATTATCTAATTCAATCCTTCATGCTTTTCCTACACAACAACCAAAACTGAGCAGTGACAAAAGGTGTTAGTAACGATATAATCTGGGTTAGCCAAATGGAATTAGACTTTAGGGAACATATATTCTTGAATAACTCTAATCTTGAGAACAAAATGAATAGTGAATTTGATCTTGCTGAACGAATGGGTATTCATGGAAATTTTATTTTTGGAAGATATTCATATTGAAATTGAAAGTTTATCATGAGAAAAGCGATTTTGTTCCAAGACTATGTTGTATGCCACCTAACTGTGTATTCTAGGGAACACATACTGTTGTTTTACTTCAAAGCACATTAAAACCTGTGTCTCACAGCCTACAAGATTAGTCCTATCTAAGCTTCAAGAACAAAATACGTTCTTCCTGGTATGCAAGGGCATAGAAGATAGGTGAATGTGTATTCTTTAATTAAAACCCCATATTTGGCCAAAAGTCTTAGTTTAAAAAAAGTTACATCCATTTATGTTGAAATTCCCACTCGGTACTGTTAAAAAATGTAAATACTGCATTTAGGCAATAAGAGTATGGAAACTCAATGACAAGGGTAGTTGTGTCAATTCAGGCCAGCTGGCTATATTACCTTATAGAATACAAGAGGGCAATCTCTATGTAAATTGTAAAAAGAACAGGGGATTAAAGTCAATGGTCGAATGAGACTACAGTAGTTTCCTTTTCGCCAATATTATAACCCACAGCAACACAAGTAGCTAAAAGCCTAATCCTCTGTTGGTCACATAAGCTGAAAGGCCTGTAATGAGACAAGAACTATTAGTATGAAGCACTAACCTGTGGTTTTAATGTGTTTCTCTTCCTCTCTTCCTCGTGTCCCCTGAATGAGTTGTCTTCTAGTTTTACAGTCCTCGTTAAAGATTTGACCCCCTTTGTTTCAGTTATTGCACAGAGAATGGACAGATGGCTCTCTCTGTGCCCTTAGACGGGCTGGCTAGAGTGAGGATGGATTTGCTATTTGTCCATCCCCTAGCTTAGCCGTAGATAAGCCTCTATGCAGGGCAAGTGAACCTGCACCTCTACATGTCAGTGGCACAAGAGAGGCTTTCCTCTGCGTGGAGAGCCGTTAGCTGCTGAGGCCTGAGGGCACAAAAAAAGGTCTGCAGGACACTGTCTAGAGAGGAATATGGTTAGAGTGACCTCATGGTAGATATCGTGGAAGTCTAATGTTTACAGTCCACAAAAAACAGAGCAGCTGCAGTAGAAACTCTTGGAGTTTTTGAGTTTAACATCTGTAGGCAATACAAGAACACAAAGCATGCATTCAAATCTGCTATCATTTTGAGGACTAACACATCTACTTTTATTCTAAATAAACTGAAAATGTTCTATATAACATATAATTTCATTTAATTCCCAATTTAATTTAATACATCCAAATTTAACACTCCAGACACTTTAATTTAGATTAACCACAACTCCAAAAAACATAGTTTATCCCTAAATCCTAGCAATGACATTCTAATTCATATAAACAGTGTCTGTTGATTTCACTACCACATTAGATATTACATTCTACTCACCTATGATGAAGTAGGCCTAATCTTTCGATAAGCATAATATAATTTCATTTATTTAAATATAGGATGCCTTCAGAACTTTCAAACACCCCCTTTACCCCATTTGGTTTTCTCATTACAGAAATGGATAAAACGTTAAACTCAGTAAAAGGGCAAATTACAATTTCTAATCATTTTATGATAACATTTGAAATATTTTCGCTGCTATGTTTTACTTAAGCTTGAACACCAGGGAAGCAAAGTAAAATAATCTAAAAGGTATTTATGACCTTTTTGTAGAAATGGTGATGTATTATCTGAACAAAAAACACTTCATATTCATGAAATAGATAACTAAGATATTTTTGTGAAAAACTTCTCAATTGATTTGGTCAAATGTCTGTTCCATGAGAATGACCCAGTTTATGTTTATAAAGACATCCATAATGTCATCATGGGGTGCTTTGCCCCTTGCTCTGCCCCTCCCCCATAGCAAGCCCTTATGACCAGTAATGAGGCTATTGCGGATACAATTCTGCTCTTCTACCCATAGAGTTCCATTAGCAGAGTCACCAAATTGTGAAGGGAAATGAATCAGTGAAGCATAAGTGGCATATTTAATTACTGCTCACTGCATGGATGGGAGACAATAATGATCTTTGTGAACCTCTTGCTTTCAGACCACGTGCTCTGGCCAACCTATGGGTCTGTTTCCAATGATGTCCTATTAGTCGGTGAATATATGCGTAAATGTGATGAACTGTTTTTCCATTTGCATTTCTGTGTGTGCACATGACAAGACAACAAATGTGTTTGTGTTTTAAGTTTTATATGGGGGGGTTACATGTGCAGGCGGGCAGTGGCGGAGGCACAAGCTTGCGTGCGTGCCTGTCTCTCTCTCTGTCAGTTCTAGTAGTAATCACATGTAAATGAAGCTGATGCAAGCTAAGGAGCGGCTAACGAACAAGCATGGTGAAGAAATACTGACCCATGAATAGTTCAGATGTTACGCATATAGAAGACATGACAAGATTGCGTCTTCAAGACACTCACCTCTGACCCATCCAACAATAAAACAATTTCAGCCTTGCAGATATAATTAAGCTTTTACAGGTTTATCCCATTGAATGTTCTTTTTGACAGCAATGCCTATATTAGTAAAAGGCCACTGAAAAAATACTTGCATTCAAAATAGCACTTTTTTCACAATGAATTATTCAAGGATAAAATAAATGGAATCGCAAATGTCCTATTATTTTCAATGATGCACAATGTATTAATTCATTATTGAGTTACATTTAAATACTGTATTGGCTCAACAAGAATTTAAATTATATTTGTTGTCACAGAATCATGAATAGCATTGGTAAAATGTTGCGTTTAACCAGTATTTGCACAATGCTATATTTGTCTCACTTTCCCCTTAATGACAGTTTGTCCACTTTCACTTTCAGGAATCTATTCCATACAGTTCCTGCCATCTCGAGACTTAACAGTATAGACCAACAATTTGCAATCTTAACAGAGGAATGCGACGTTAATTGTCAGTGACCGATCAGTCGTCTTCTGTTCAACTGAGGAACGCGAAGTTAATCGATTCGAAATGACTACTAAAACCAAACACTGTCACAATCGGTCGGAGATGCAGTATGTGTGGACTTAGAACTTCGTCAGTGAGTGTCTTACCAATGCTGCCATTCCACTTACGCAAGTTTCATAATAGAACTTGAGAGTTAAATTTCGACGCGAATACGCCACTGCAAAAAGCCATGGACAAGGAATCGATTCATTTTAATCAACTGTGCACGTTTGAAAATTTTTATGAGATTTGGAATCATTACGGTTATATGAATGACTTCGTCGACGTAATAGAACAGGAGTTCTCACGGATTAAAGGTACATAATGTGACTGTTTTGCTGCACCAGTTTGCTTTCTTCATTGCTCCATAGAGATGGTTAGACGACACGACGTAGCTGGGAGAAAACGCGTTTTAGCATGGACTTTGATTCGTCCGTTAACTGACAGTATAGCTAAGTATTAGCTAACATTTAGTTGCGAAATGTTCTATTGCCTGACAGAAATGTTACTTGAATGGACTTGCGTCTCTCGTCTACACAGGCTTGTGTATAATCTAGGACTAGGTCTCTATTTATCATACAAGGTTTGGAATTTGTTGCAAGCTATCAACAAAGTAGTTAAAAATCACTTTTTCCCCGAGTAATGCCAATATCTAAAATATAACAAATATAATAAATTGTAATTTTTTCGTGTTGTTTAATGACATCATCTTTATCTGTGAGTGGAAATTTGTAAATGTTATGCAAAAAACAAATAAATTAATATAGGTCTTGAGTAATGACCAGTAAGTAATTGATGATAGTTTGATGAATATCCACCTTGTTAAATCAGAGTTTTTCACTTTATCGATGGCAGTGGTCTTTCTTGCATCCACCACTACCTGCGGTCCATTGACTTCTTTTCTGCTTCTATGGTCTTGCCCAAGCTGGCACTGACACTATAATTGCACTTTACAGAGACGAAGTCTCTATCCATCTCTATGGTGAACTCCGGTTGTCTCTAGCTTCAGTAGACAATAGGCCTAGTCACAACCTCTACCTATAATGTGTCACTTAAAATGTGATGGTAACCCTAGCCTTAACCACACTGTCAATCTCCAGCCTACCAATAACCTTACATTTAGACGTAAAAACAAATTTCTGTTCTTATTTTTTACTTTTGAATGTAGACTGATTTTGTGGCTATAGAAGCTAGTGGAAACACTACCAGTGACAGAACCGCAACTGAGACAGCCTTCTCAAAGACACTCCCATTTTTTTGATCAATGCAATGTAACTGGTCTGCTTATTGCGCTCGCCACACAGAGGGTTTTTCCCTGAGCGAGACATCTTTATGGTTGATGTTTTCTGGTCAAATTGCTTGTTTCTGACAAAGAGATAGTGTTATCTAAAATGTCAGAACTGCCATTAGGGACTAATTAGGGATTTTTTTTCCTGATTTAGTTTAGTGAAATACTTATGAGTGAGAAACTGTACATATCAAAACAAATTGTTTTAATCTTGTCACAATATCACTGTTTTTCAGAAGCAGATCAGCGAACTTGGCATTATTTTTAATAAATGTGACAACAGTTGTGTTCAATCGCTCAGAGACAGTACCAGAACTGATACAGCCCACGCAAAGACCAGCCCCCATTGTCTTTTGATGCAGTAAGGAGACAATGGTCCATTTTGTTTAAAGCAATTATGCGGGTGTGTCTTCAAGTGCTGAACACAACCAAATCAAACACATAGTGCAGTTAATAAGCATTTGGACAGCGATGCAAGTTTTGTTGTTTTGGTTCTGCACACTATTATTTTGGATTTGAAATGTTGATGGGGTTAAAGTACGGACTGACCTTATAGACCAAGGAAAACCTCTACAGTGCCTGAACAAAGAATGCTCACCATAATGAAAAACACATTCAACACTCTCTAATGGTAGAGGCTGATATGTCAGCCACTAATGTTCACAGAAGACTTCACCAGCCAAACTACAGAGGCTGGACTGCAAGGTGCGAAAACACTTGTTAGCCTCAAGAAAAGGATGGGCAAAAAAATTTAAAATGGTATTGAGTGATGGCAAAAGGAAAGTGTGGAGATAAACTGAAACAAACATTAACAGAAGATGGCTGCTGTCAAAGCTGACAGACTGCCCTTTAACTTCTTAGGCATTGTTTAAAACATTTGCAGAAAATATCAATTTAGTTACAAATTCCATGCAATTCTACTAATCTAGCCTTTTTATTGGCGGATGTGAAAGAGTAACCTTAACTAAGAGTATTTTTAAACATTTGTATTTTATTTGAGCATGCCGCTTTAATTGTGAACTGATTGTTGATGATTGATTGATTGATTGTTGTCACCTGTGGCCATTGACATAAAGCACTTTAGTTGGTTGAAATGGAGTTCATTACGGGATATATATAAGAGATAGCTTTTATCTAACTTTTAATAAAACTAAGCTATTTATGTGAATATCACCATCTCTCTTTCATAAATGTGGGAGCATCAGCCAGCTATCTCACAGCAGAATAAATACCCTGCAGATGATTCGAACTAACAAAGACTTAAGTATGTGTGTGGTTACGACCAGGGCTGGATTGAACCGATATTGTATTATTTTATTAGGGATTGGGCACCCCAGAAATACAGTAGAAACACAATAACATGAAATTACCATTACAAAAAACATAGGAACATTCTGCAGATAGAATGCACTCATAACAGCAACCTTTTTTTCAGAATGTTACCTTAGCCCCATTGCCCTGTGTTAGGATTAAATGAGCTACAAATGATGTGTAAAAGTGTAGCATTGCCTGAAATTAGTTTTAAAATGATATTATTTTCTGTTACATTAATATGGTAATAAGTGAAGATTTTATAACTGGCATTTTTTTCTCAGTATTATGGCCACAATTGGTGCCCTGAATGCAGTTATCTAGCCTTGAAAATGTCTACTTTCCACTAAACTAATGCAGGTGTTATTGTTACATGTACATTGGTGATAATTATTATTCAGATTAAAACACCTTGTCAAGATGCTGCTATTTCTGAATCAACTTTTCAACAGGAATTACATACCTGGATCATGCTGGAGCAACCCTATATCCAGAGTCCCTGGTGAGAGAATTCTATCAGGATATCTCCCGAAATGTATATGGTGAGTATTTCCTCATACACCCAATATATCAGCTATTACTGTTCTGTGCTGAGTTGTTAAAAGTGTTAAAGTCTGACATCGTCAACCTGCGTTATAGTTGTAGACTTTATTAACTAATATGAAATAAACCTTTATTTTCATAGCCAGTTTAGGTATTGGCCACTGAGTCTCAATTGTGCAATTGTATTGTAATTTAATAGAGAATGGACCAGTTTCAAGGTGTGAATGGTTAATGTGAGCTTAGGACAGGTCCTTTAAACATGCTTGTCTTCCGCATTCATGGAGAGTTGCTTGTTCAGGTTACCTACTGCTGTTTAGACCTGATGTGTCATTTTATGGGAGTTTTGCATTAGTTCTCTAGTCAGTGTAATTTTGCAAGTAGCCAAAGTTTTTGGTCAATATATTTTCCTAAATGTTAATTTACTCAATGTTAACACTCAAATTTTTATCCAGTCTCCAATATGAACCACTTGCCCTACACAAAAGAAATGCCTTTTTCTCTACCTGTACCTATGAATCAAATGTAGCTGCTCCATACCAACTAAATCAACCTCTGAATCCTTAACACCCTTTCAAAGGCTCATACTCCATCTTTCATGTCTTTGTGTTTTCTGTTTATGTATGAATCCACCTGTATGTTAATATACTATTCTTATATATTTTACTTTAGGAAACCCTCATAGCCATAACCCCAGCAGCAGACTGACTCATGACACTGTGGAGCGTGTCAGATACAGGTAGCTAATATCAATGTAAATCTAGCATCAGTGGGCTGACTCAAAAAAGAAAACAGAGCCACATCTTTTTTTTTAATATTACAACTAATAGTAGCAGATTACAGTTGCTAGTAACCACTAATTTTCTTGGCAAGAGGCTTCGTTGCACAGATGTAAATTTCTCCAATAAACAATACTTGACAGGCAGCTATACATGTGCACTGCTAAAACCACTCAGAATGTATTAAGAACTTTTTCATTTACATATTTAGTCATTTAGCTGACGCCCTAATCCAGAGCGACATACAGTAGTGAGTGCATTCATTTCCAACTTGGTTTCCCTTGGGAATCTAATCTGCAACCTCTGGCATCACGAGTGCCATGCTCTATGAACTCAGCTACGTGGGACCTGGTATTATTATTATTATAAATACTGTCAAAAATTTAAAACATTTGAATTGCCCAAAACTACCTTTAAAATTGTAATACGCTGTCCACCCCATGCCAAAATGTGCAAAATGTTGAAATGTTGGCTCTGCATAGAGACTTTAGAATGTCATTGGCCACACCATGACCCCAACACTCCCACGCCAGCTTTGCTCCTGGTGCTGGAACAAATCCAAGGGAAACACTCAGTTCTCATCATCCAAATGAATGCGCCTGTGTGATCACTAATTTATGTTCCTCTATTGAAGATAAGTAATGAGCAGAAATGTCCTTTCCTTGCAGGATATTGCAGCATTTTAACACCACTCCTGATGAATACACAGTGATTTTCACCTCTGGCTCTACGGCAGCTCTCAAATTAGTTGCTGAGAGCTTTCCCTGGAGGCCTCCCACTGCTGCAGAGCCAGCCAGTCAGTTCTGCTATCTGACTGATAACCATACCTCAGTGGTTGGTATGAGAGGAGTCACTTCAGCACTGGGAATAGTTCCTCTACCTGTCTTCTTTGAGGAGATAGAGGCCAGAGCCAAATGTGCGGCCCAGACCGAAGGCAGCAGTTTCCAGACACCACATCTATTCTGTTATCCAGCACAAAGCAATTTCTCTGGCAGAAAATACCCCCTGAGGTATGTGAGGGCTATCCAGGCGAGGCAGCTCTACCCAGCATGTGACAGCCGGGGCCGGTGGTTCGTCCTGCTGGATGCTGCATCTTTCGCCAGCTGCTCTCCTCTGGACCTGCAGGAATACCCAGCTGACTTTGTTCCCATCTCCTTCTATAAGATATTTGGCTTTCCAACAGGTTTAGGGGCTCTCCTGGTCCGGAACGATACAGCTGCCCTCCTAAGAAAGGCATACTTTGGAGGGGGGACAGCAGCAGCCTACCTAGCAGGGGAGAACTATTATGTGCCAACAGCAAATGTGGCTGACCGGTAAACAACCACATGAGTGATGTGTGATTCATGACGCTAATTATGAAGTTGAATGAACCAGAGATATATCTTGTTTTTTTGTCATTAATCTTGTGGTTTTGTTCCTGATTTAGGTTTGAAGATGGCACTGTCTCTTTCCTTGACATCATTGCTCTAAATCATGGTTTTGATGCACTGCACTCGTTTACAGGTATGCATTTGTATACGGATGAAACAAAAGGTTGCTAAAAGTAGCTATTTTTGTACACCAACATTATCTGTAATTACATTACACATTAAAGTCAGAGCTCTGCATTTAAAAGAATATTAGGTAATTAAATCAATACAACAGAAATATTTTTCATCATAGACAAATATTATAAATAAACTTGAAACTTGAAATATACAGGTTGAATATGAAGTCTGTAAAATCCTTATTGTATTGCAAACATTGATCCTTTTTTCTCCTTCAGGAGGCATGGACAAGATCCAGCTGCATACATTTGGTTTAGCGCGCTATACTTACATGTTTTTGTCTAGTCTTTGCCATGGCAACGGACAACCAATTGCTCAGATATACTCTGACAGCGAGTTTGAAAACCCAAGCAAACAGGGACCCATCCTCAACTTCAACTTGATGGACAGTCACGGACAAATGATTGGATACTCCCAGGTCCACTCAAATGAGCCTATTTTATTCCCTGCAATCTAGAGGGGTTTCCACGTATTCTGTTCACGTTTCCAAATACACAGGTAACTGTCAAAATAAAGGAAACGCTTGTATAAATGAATGATACGAGGTATACTGAAAGCAGTTTCTCATTATTTTGGCTTTTTTGGCCAGAAGTTACCTCTTTGAATTTACAAGGTTAGATTGTTGGGCTATGTTAGGCAGGAACTTCAATGCTACACACTGCTTAACTTGCAAGTGTTCCATAACATGTATGTCTAAGAACATGGATCTCTAACCAACTTAACACCTCTAAGAGATTCTGAAGCAATGCTTGAGTGTTTTCCACCACCATCAAATCACTAAGTGATATAATGTTTCCTTTATTTTGTCAGTTTCCTGTATGGGAAAGGAAAACAATCCACTTAAGGCCATAATTAACATAGCTTAGGTGTGTTATGAATGAAATTCAGTTTTTTGTCTGACAGCTGATTTGAATTTTTAACAGTTGTCCCTTTCTTGTCTCAGGTGGATAAGCTGGCTAGTCTTTTAAACATTCACGTCCGGACAGGTTGCTTCTGCAACACAGGTGCATGTCAACACTTCCTAGGCATTACCAACGAGGAGGTGAAGAACAACCTACAGGTAATAAATTGAAGATGTTATGTGTTTGCAACACCTTATTTTTCGATCTGTTCTGTTGTCATGACCTCTCCCGTGTTCTTCAAGGCCGGTCATGTCTGTGGAGACTACATAGACCTGGTTGATGGCCGTGCAACAGGATCTGTTCGTGTGTCCTTTGGCTACATGTCAACCTTTCAAGACTGCCAAAACTTCTTGAAGTTTGTTGTGGACTGCTTTGTAGAGAAGCCAGTAAAAGTGGACAGAGTGAAACTAGACCGAGTGAAATTGAACACCCTGTCTAAATGGTCCAGTCTGTGTGGACTCACTTTGTCCGTCAATAAGACACATGAACACATGGACGATAGAGACCATTCCTCTTCAGACTCTGCAGATCCGGTTGTAAACGAAAATGAAGGAAAGTCCATCACCAAGGAGGCAAAAAGACACGGGAAGGCCCCAGCTTTGACTAACATATACATATATCCAGTCAAATCATGTGCAGCATTTGAGGTAAGGTCACATTTCCCTTATAATATTGTTTGCACTTATCAAATCAATAATTAATTGTGTGTAGATTAATGGCAAAAAATAAATTGAATCATTTCTAAGTTAAATATCTAACACAACAAAATGTGGAAAATGTGAAGGGGTCTGAATACTGTCTGAAGGTATTGTCCTTAAGTACTGGAGTGTGTTTTATAAAATAAGATGAAATATGCATCTTGTTCTACTTCAATCCGGAATACAACTGACTGAATTTCATCGTGTCTGTAGGCATAAACCTTGCTCAGATTTGACAGCTGTTTTCATAAAACCACCCCCCTCCTCTTAGCATAGCACGTTTTAACGAAAACAATTTGACCCCTGGATCCTATCAACTGACTTCTCACTTCTGTGTTGTGTTTGTGCTGTTTGTTTATGCAGGTGACTAACTGGCCAGTGGGGCCTCTGGGCCTTCTCTATGACCGGGGCTGGATGGTGGTGAATGGTAATGGAGTGTGTCTGAACCAAAAGAGAGAACCCCGCTTATGCCTTATTCATCCGCAGATCTGTCTGCACTCAAACACACTGCTCCTGCAGGCCTCAGGTCAGGCAAATGCTTTTTTTCCTTCCAGACATGCCGCATCAGCCTTCACACATACATTTGTGACAATTTTTTATTTATGCCCTCTCAGGAATGGACACTCTCTGTGTGTCTTTGGAAAATGACGATGAGCCACCTAAGAGTCATAGAGTTTGTCAGAGCAAGGTGTGCGGTGACAGGTGAGTGTAGTTTTAAAAAACTACTAACTGTTGTATGTCTTTGTTGAAAAACTATATAGTCAGCTTGAAAGACATCTGTTGAAAGTCAGTCAGATTGAGGATATTTTCAATAAATTTTAGATACCACTAGATGGCAGACCATTTACATCAAAATACCCATGATGTTACATTAATAAATGTTGTAATGGTTGTTACTGTATTCTCACCAACCCAAGAGTGACAACAGTGGACTGTAGCGAAGAGGCTGCGTCTTGGCTCTCAGACTTTCTTGGACAACCTTGTCGCCTGATAAGGCAAAGTCACGATTTCATCCGCAACATGAAGAAGGGCCTTGAAAAAGGTGAAATGTAAATGCGGTAGTTATGTTAATGTACCATGCTAGGGTATCCAAAAGTGATTTGCAAAGTTACCATTTTCGGCAACAATTTATTTGTATGCCTGAATGTTGGAATTTACTATACGTACAATGGGATCTCTTTTCACTCTTAAATTCATGATTACTATATTTTGTCATTGCTCCAGGGGTCATGTCCAGTTCCCTCTCACTGGTGAATGAAGCCCAGTACCTAATGATCAACCGTGCCAGTGTTGATTTGCTTCAGAGGAACATCACACACAGGTATAGGATATGATATTATGCTAAAAAGCCTCACACATTCCTAGTGACATAAATTTGTACAGTATTTAGTCCTGGTGAATTACATGTTACAAAATCGTTGTGGGGGACTGTAATTATTAATGTGAGCCATCCTTTTCTTTTGTCTCATGTGGTTTATCTGACCACTGTTGGACAGACAGGAATCCACGGATGACCATTGTCTTTTTGACACTCAGCAGCTTGTTAGTCGGTTTCGTGCCAATTTAGTCATCTCTGGAAGGAAGCCATTTGAGGAAGATGATTGGTCACACTTCATTATTGGAAATATACATTTCCAGGTGAGACGCGGATTGATTTTCGTAAACAGTGACACTTGTTATTTAAATAATAACAGAAGGCTATAACTCCGTCATGTCTTCGCAATATGGCAATAAGGTGGTAGGTCGGTGTGGCAGATGCCAGATGATTGGGGTGGATCAGGCCACAGGGACCAAGACCAAGGAGCCTCTTCTGTCTCTCTCTGCCTATCGCAAGGGGAAGGTCAGTGTAAAACAACTGATGCTCTCTCTCTCTCTCTCTCTCTCTCTCTGTGTGTGTGTGTGTGTGTGTGTGTGTGTGTGTGTGTGTGTGTGTGATATCATCTGACTAACGAATGGATAGACTACATTTGCAACAGTCCGTGTCATCGGCTGTAGATCAGAGGAAGTCAGAACTATCTCTAAATGAACAGCAGATGTAACTAAGAACATACCACATAGAGTAAAATATTATTAAATACTTCATATTTTTTAAGGATACATGTGAACTAAAAATGTGCATTACATATATTTCTAAATGCTTTTGTAATACATATATTTGTTTATATTTTTTAGCATATTTTTATGCCTAAACAAAAATATGTATCTTAAAATACATCCCCAAAATACATATTTCTTCAGTATGAGGAAAAATATGTGAGAATTTAGGATTTTTTTTGCCTGTTGCTGTTTTATTTGTTTGTGTATAAAATAGAAAATACACAGTAACCTATCCATTATCGCTAAAGCAGCCTTTCTCAAAAGTTTTTGTGCCAGTGAGCAGCAAATTGTGGGCTTCTTCCTCTGGGGATCACAAGCGTAAAACCTAAATATTGACCATTTCATTAAAAGACACATTACACATTAGTTTTTTACATCTTAATAACATGGTACATCTAGCAATTTCATTCTCTATTTTAAGACATATTGGGGCTATTAGAAACAATTATGTGCAAATAAAAACTGGGCCCTTTGGCTACTTCCATAATGTTACTAAACACACCTAAACATGTAAAAGTTCAAAGAATTTAGGTCTATAGTATGTAGTGACAGCCATGCATCAGCATGGTATTGGGAAGTTCATGAAAACGTAATGGAAGATCATCAAGTAATCATTGCCTGTAGAAAAGACCTGCATTGCTTTGAATAGTGATTTAGCCACAGTCCCCTTTAATGTGTCCTACACAACTTGTTAGCGTCATAGATGGAAAAAGATTACTTATATGTTTCTTAGAATTATGTTATAATAGCTAATTGCTCAAATCGTTCAAAAGCTGGAGTCAGATTTGTAAGATTGAAATGAAAAAGAGACTGTATGTGCCCATTGGTGATTGCTTGCTTAACTCTGGTTCTATAAAGGAAGGGAGATTAGATTAGATTCAACTTTATTGTCATTGAACAGTACAAGTACAGTACAACGAAATGCAGTAAGCATCAAATCAGAAGTGCAAATAGAGGGCAGAAAATGTACAAGTATTTACAAGTATTAAGTATGTGTATATTACAAGTGGAATGTGTAGATGTGCAATTAAGGCAAATGCAGTACAAATGGCAATACTAAATGTGCAATTAAGGCAAATAGAGGAAGGCGGGAAGTTTACAAGTATTAAGTATAGTGTATGTTACAAGTGGGATAACAGTTGTTCGGGTACAAATGGCAATTTCTAAATGGTATACAAGATGTGCAAATGAGGCAAATGAAGGAGTACTGTATTGGGGTAGCCTGAGCAACCATGATGCAGAGATAGCAGCACTAAGGTCCACGAGGTAGACGTGTCTACAACTGTTAAAATGCAAGTACAATGGCAATACTAAATGTGCAAAGAGGCAAATTGAATGTGCAAGGTGCATGTCCAACTCAAACACAGGGATATCAGCAGTGAGGTTCCTGAGGTAGACACGGACCAATGCTGAGAAATACTGCCCTAAAGGACTCCTTTTTGAAACATGTCTACTGTAAGCTTTTTTCAGTTGCTGTTGGTTGTTCTAGGCACCATTCAGTAAGGATGTTATAAATGTGTTCATATGATTGTTTTTTAGGTGACATTTGGTGTGTACCTGGTCCACCAATCACTGGAGGACTCTAATGCTACCCTGTCGGTTGGCTCTTCTGTAATGGCTGAAATGTCATGAAAAGGTTCTCATCTTTAAATGGAATTTCATTTGTCTGAACTCAAGCTGATTTTGATCATTTGTTATATTATTTAAGTGTTGGAATATTGTGTTTGTATATTGTTCTGAAATTATGTCTCAAGGGAATTGGCAAAAAGCCTACATTTAGAAAGAATTACATAGTGACAAGTTCCCTACATTTGGAATCATCTGTAAACCCTTCCTCTGTAATTTGTCACTCGGCGGGTGGTGGTAATGGGGGGTTGGTGACACCTTTGAGAAAAAGAGATGAGGGAGGGTTTTGTTTTTATTTTTGGTCAATCTTCTTAAATTCTTAAATAAATGTTCTTATATATTTTTTGTCCATTAAATAACATCAAGTTGATCAGAAATACAGTGTAGAAATTGGTAATGTTGTAAATTACTATTGTAGCTGGAAACGGCAGATTTTTAATGGAATATCTACATAACTGTACAGAGGCCCATTATCAGCAACCATCCGTCCTGTATTCCAATGGCACGTTGTGTTTGTTATTGCTTCTTCTTTTAAAATGATGGATTAAAACTGGCCTTTAGACTAGTTGAGTATCTGGACCATCAGCAATTGTGGGTTTGATTACAGGCTCAAAATCTGAAACTCATCAGTCTATTCTTCTTCAGTTCTGAGAAATGAAGGCTATTCTATGCAAGAAATTGCCAAGAAAATGAAGATATCATACAACACTGTGTACTACTCCCTTCACAGAACAGCGCAAACTTTCTCTAACCAAAATAGAAAGAGAAGTGGGAGGCCCAGGTGCACATTTGCAAGAGGACAAATATATTAGTGTCTAATTTGAGAAATAGATACCTCACAGGTCCTCAACTGTCAACTTCTTTAAATAGTACGCACAAAACGCCAACAGTGAAGAGGCGACTCCGGGATGCTGGCCTCCTAGGCAGAGTTGTGAAGAAAACGCTGTATCTCAGAGTGGCCAAGATGGGCAAAAGAAAACAGACACTGGACAGAAGAAGATTAGAAAAAAGTGTTATGGACAGACAAAACTAAGTTTGAGGTGTTCGGATCACAAAGAAAAACATTTGTGAGATGCAGACCAAATTAAAAGATGCTGGAGCATGCAAGTTTATTCATATAGCACAAATCATACATAGAAGCAATTCAATGTGCTTTACAAAGAAAATAAAAATACAAAAATGCAATAGAATAAAAACAGCCAGATTGTTACAATTCTCTAACCACCCTCCAGGGAGACTCTCCACCCCGGTGTCTCAATCCTTGCACTCCAGCACTTGGATGAACCCGTCAGTCCCTTCATGAGATAATCTCTGCATCGATGTCTTATCCGGCTGTCTTCAGGGGGACATTTATGCCATGTCTGTACATGCATTTTATATTCATCCTCGATGAATTACAGTTCCCAAAACTTTTTACTGCACCACCCCGGTATCTCAATCCTTGCGCTCCAGTGCTTCGATAAACTTGTCAGCCCTTTTGTGAGATAATACCCTGCATCAATGTCTAACTTACAGCAGCAGCACAAGAACTTGTATTATCCGTCATCAGCAAATAGTTACATTTACATAGAGGTTATTCCTTTGATAGCACCAGAACTTGCATTACAGAAAAAGCACCTCTCTTGTGGGAGGTGCTTCAGGGAGCATCAGGGGAAATCTCTTCGTCAGGGGAAATACCCTCAACAAATTGACAACTAGAATGCCAGAGGTCTGTAAGGTGGTAGTTGCTGCAAATGGAGGATTCTTTGACAAAAGCAAAAAAATGACAGTAGTTATTTCAATTAAAAATCATTATTTCTAACCTTGTTAATTACTATATTTCCTATTCATTTTTGCTATATTTCCTATTCAAACTCATTTCATGTATGTTTTCATGGAAAACAAGGACATTTCTATGTGACCCTTGTGAACAGTACAGTAGCTACTGATTGTAAAACTGTAAGCATCCAACCTATCTACGGTACATTTGTTATTGTTTTGTTGCGTGTCATAAGGCATATTTGCAGTGCATATTGTTTTCTTACCAGTCAACACAATTAACCAATTTGCTTTACTTCCTTCTTTAGAGATGATTTGGAGGACATAGTAGTGAAAGAATACAATCTAAATATACAATGATTTTCTCATTAATTAGACATTTCTTTTTATGATTTACTGAATAGAAGTTTGATCAAAAACAACTTTTCTCCACAACTCTGAATAATTGGTGTAATATGCTCATTCTTGGCAGGTTGTTTGCTTGTTTTGTACAACCACTAACCCATTTATGGTGTACTCAAGGGATCTCCAGTTAAGGACATTCCCAGGTGTAAAATTTAAGTCACTTGTGAAGCGTTGGATCTCACAAGCTGACAGAACATAGTTCCACATGTGCACAATAGAGGGCTGACCTATAAATGACTGCCCTTTATCAAACTGTCCACCATAAGCGTCCTGCTCCTGACCCAGGACTATGATGGGTTTTCCATTCAGCGTGTTACCCGCACTGTATCCTAGCTTCCTTACACTCAGTTTCCCAATGATCCAAATCTGAATGAGTCCGGTGGTGGAGTCCCAGGTCCCGCAGATAGCCATCCACATGTTTTTGTCGTCAGGCAGCCCTGTGAATATTTGTCCGACGTATCTAACTTGTAGCTCCCCTTCACCAGTGGACTCTTTGAACAACAAAAAATCATTGGTGCTTGTTTGAGTTGCCATGGAGAAGATGGAGAATGATTGATGTCTGTGAAATACCTTTGTAAAATTTATAATACAGATATAATACATTAGCTAGGCCATGACATCCGTTATTAACATCATATTTACCAACTATTTCCACTGAATTCCAAGGTTGTGTGGCTAATATGCACTGCACAGTTTACTATGTATTTTTTTAATTCATGGTTAATAAGGCATTGCAGAAATTACCAGACAGTTCGAAGAGTCAAAGAATATTTTTCCTAAAGCACATCTTGCTATGCCATTCTGTTTCTTATCACATTACCTGTTCACCTATGGGGTAGGAGGAGAAAGCAGCAACCTTCATTGAGCTTGCAGGTTCCTGACCTACTAATTTACACCATGCTATATATGAGGCCACTGGGCTTTGTTGGTATAACGCAGCGAGGATTCAAACTGCACAGCTTTGTAATGTTAGAGTCAAACTTGGATTTATTGACTTCTACATTACTTACCTGAGGCATACTGTTACAGAAAAATAGTTTTCTGCCTTTGGCATTAGCCTCACATGATCAGAGTCCGACTCCCTGGGAAATGTGAACATTTTGCCTGATAGGTCTGATGAGATAGAGAGGACAGTAAATACTGGTTGCCTCAGAGTAATTAATAAATAGCATGAAAATAAACATATAGCATGAAAAATGTTGATTACTACCGATTGAAATGGGTCAGATTTCTTACCTTGAGGCACAGACCAGCACATTGTAATCAAGACATTCGCAAGAAAGAGTCTATCCATCTATAGAAAGGGCATCCAATTGGAGTCATGTTATAATAGAAAATTGCATTACATTATTACATGACACATATGAATACATTGTTTCTACATTGGTTGCAAATTTAGTTATTAGTCAAAAAATATTTTGCTTAAAGGAATTGTTTGCGTCTCGCCCCAATCAGAGGGTGAAAAATTTACGCAACTTTGTTGCTGGATTTATTGAGCTTTCAACCCCTCCTGATAATAGTATTGGTAAATGAGTAGTGTGACAAATTAAGGTACTATTTAAAACATCCCGGGGAATTTTAGTTCAGTGTTTGTGTATGTTTGTTTCTTTCAGCAAGTAATGGCAGAATCTTGGATACATTAAATTACAGGATACCACACTTTATAATAATTGCACATAATTACAATACCTAAAAGAATATGCTCATGTTATAATAATGTTAACATCTTAATATGTTGGCTACCTTGTCAGTTTTGAGAGATTTAGGAGCAACCTTTTTCTTGTTGTTTGAGTACTTGTGAAACAGGTTTGTTATGGGAGTACTATATTGTAATGTTAAGAGCCCCTGTATGCCAGGAAGTAGATTTAGCAAGCTATACACTTTTACCCAGAAATGGGAAACTAAATTGCTTCAAAATAATGAAAAGAATAAACATTTAATTTGACCTTCCTGGTTTTCAGTCCACAGTAGAGGATGTGGAACTCTTTACCAATTTTTCTAATATATTTTGACTTTCTGTTCTTCTTTTCTATCAGCTTAATAAGACTATTTCCATTGACTTTATTAAAGACATGCTGCTGTAAAGAAATGATGGATTATTGAAAATTATGGAAAATCGATCTGGGCCTGGATTAAAAATAGACGTTGATATAATAATGATGCAAGATGCAGTCAGTGATTTTTGGCCACTGGTTGTACAGGTGGCACTGTCGAACCAATGCGTGTCCCCGAATATTGTGCTGTATGTGTGCACACATTACAGTATACCCTTTCAAATGTTTAATTTCAATAGCTCCTACTGATAATGTGTCATGACTAAAAAAAGCAATTCCAAATCAGAGGTTGTGGACAACAATGCATACCTTTTGTCTTATCAACATTTTACATTTTAGATTTTGACAAAACGTTGTCATTTCAATAGCTAGTACAATAAGTAGCCTATGCCACCACTATAAAAAGTATATATTCTAATTCAGTGGTGGGGGGATCGATCCATCTCGGTTGTCAACTCCGATACACAGTGGTTAAGTCTCCGTGGCTCTCGGTTAAAATATGGGTAAAGAAGTACTATGCAACATTGTATATACTCATTTAATCACACAGAGACTAATTTGGTTAATTGAACGCTTCGTTAAAGAGATATTGATATTTGAAGAGCCGAATATCGTGCCTTCACCGCAGTATAAATATTATTGCCTCAAAAACACAGTGAATGCATTCTAGGAAATACTCTGGAGTGTGTAGCAATCCGACCGGCGGTCTGGCTGGGTGTTCTTTCTGTGCGGTTATCCTACATTCACTAGATTGTAAAATCCGGAGGTGGAAAAGGTACAGAGTAAAAGTACTCGCTGTGTTCAAACTTTTTGGTAAGTTCCTAAGTTAGAGCAAAATGACCAGAGAAACAGAATTCATAACTAACCAGTGACATTAATTGGACATTTACACTCTTCCTTTTTATTTATTGGATGACTGGTTAGTTTTGAACTCCTTTTACCTGGTTACTTAGATCGTAATTAGATCGTTCGGCTGTGTTCCCTAAACTGGTGAACACAGCCGAACCCAGTTGAGTAGGCCTACTTGTACTCCGTACTTTTTCCACCTCTAGTAAAATCACAAGGTAGACTGGATGTATTGTTGATTGGCTTCATACCTCTGAGATGGGCTACCTTAACTTGACTAAACTCCTCCTCTTTTCTTTTGGGATCTGTACTTTCACCCTTGGAGGTAGAAAAAACCCACTAGGTAGCTAAATATAACGTAGATGTCGATATAGATCCGACCATACAGTTTCACAAGTGTTACCGGCGACATTACGGCTGGTGACAAGAAAGTGATAAAACGTTTCAAGATGAGAAACAGGACTGGCGTCCGTCACTCTAAAGAGCAGACGAATGGAGTAAAATCTGGGGTGCGGAGTGCACAGCCAAAGTGAGTAGGCTGCAGCGTGTCGTACTTGCATTGCCTATAATTATGTTCACTAAATTCGTTGAGTAAATAGGCCTATGATGTAAAATGGGTGGGTCTAGCGCTGAATGCTGCTTTCGCTCAAAGCCGTCTGTGCATATACAGTAGAAAGTCTACACCCCCATTATACCTTTTCACAATTTGTGTCGGTGCCTCAGAGTTTCATGCATTTAAATCATGATATTTATCTACATACCATTATTCACAATTTATACGAGATTTCTTATCATTATTATTGTGAAATGGAATGACATACTACATAAAAACTTAACTGAAATATATTTGTAAATACCTCCAGACCCGAGTTAATACTTGGTGGAAGCTAATTTTGCAGTGATTACTGCAGTGAGTCTGTAGGGACAGTTCTTTACCAATATTGCACACCTAGGTTTGGCAATATTATACCATTGTTTATAAAATTGTTCAAGCGCTGTCAAGTTCCTTGCTGAGCATTGATATACAGCAATCTTATCATACCACACTCTGAGGCCAATGAAGGGCATTTAAATTTTTATTCCTTAACCATTCCCATGTAGCTTTGGTTGGTTGTTTTCATGCTGAATAGTGATCTTTCGACCAGTTTCAACTTTCATGTAGAAGACAGCAAGTTTTCCTCAAGGCCCCTTTCTTACATTGATCCATTTATTTTCTCTATCCTGACATCTCTAGACAGTTCCTGACAATGAAAAACATCTTTATTATAACATGATGCTATCAACACCATGCTTCACAGTAGAGATGGTGGTTTTTGGGTGATGGGTTGTTTTGGGTTTGTGCTGTTATTTATTGCTTTGAGTTTTGGACAAAATGTTTCATTTTAATTTTGATATGGTTACAGAATCCCCTAAATGTTTTTGCATATTTTAAACAAGACTGAAGTTGAGCTTTTTTAAGTGATGTTGTTGTTATTGCCTCCCTACCATACAGGCCAGATGTAAGGTGCTTAGAATATTGTTGTTACAGTTACATTTTAACCAGTTTTGGCATAAAAGCTTATAGCTCTGTCAGCTGGACTTTTGATATCTTTTCTCATCAGTCACCTACTTGTTCGGTAATCTAATCTGGAGGGATGGCCCGATCTAGGCAGGGTCTTGGGGGAGCCATATACTTTACCTTTAACTTCTTAATAATCCTATTTACCATGCTCCAATGGATACTCAAGTCCTTTCGCCAGTTTTCCCTCTGGGGGTGGTGCAGTTGGCCTGCACTGGTTATTACTGTATTTGGTTGCCTTGCCTTGCTATTCTCTAGTGACTCCTTGTGACCGCTTGGGTGTTTGTGAGATCAATAAAGGTTAATGACTGGATAATATGTGTTTCCTGGGAGATGAGTAGCGTCAGTGGTTGTGTGGAGAGGTTTGTAAGTGAGGGGTATTGTTACTTTGTGAGAATGTATACGGACGCGTCGAAGGGTCCAGATAGTGGTAAGGTTGGAGCAGGGGTTTGTGTCCCAGAGTTTGGTGTGAGGATGGGTAAAAGGTTGACTGATCACATGTCAGTATATACGGCTGAGATGGTGGCATTGATTTTGAGGTTAAGTTGGGTGGAGGAGGTGAGGCCACGCATGGTTGTACTGTGTACTGATTCGACTGCAATACTGAGCAGTATAAAGACAGGCAGATCGGATAGAGGAGATTTGTTAGTTGAGCTGTTGGTGAAGTTGTTGGGATTGGAGAGGATGGGGGTGGTGGTCTGGTTCTGCTGGGTGCCTGCTCATGTAGGGGTTGAAGGAAATGAAGAGGTGGATAGGGTGGCGAAGTAGGCAGTTAAGAAAGAGGGTGTGGATGTGAGGGTACCATATGGGCGAGGGGAACTTAAAGCGCTGATAAAGAGGGTGGGGCTGGGCTGCTGGCAGAAACAGTGGGATGAGAGTAGGACAGGGAGAGGGTATTATGGGGTGCAGAGGTCAGTTAGGGTGGAAGTGCAGAATAGGGGTTGTAGGAGAGAAGAGGTGATTTGGTGTAGGTTGAGGTTTGGACATACAGGGATGAATGCAACGTTGAAGATGATAGGGAAACACGAGACTGGTTTGTGTGAGTGGTGTATTGTAGAGGAAACAGTGGCACATGATTTGTTTTATTGTGAGAGGTATGATGAGGACAGAGAAAGGTTGTATGAACGGGTCAGACAGGAAGGGAGGCAATGGGGCATGGGGGTGGGAGTGGTGACGGGATAGTGTCGAGGGTGGTGTTGCAATTTATTAAGGATACGGGTTTGGGTGCACAAATTTCGAGTGGGGAGGCCTTGACCGGCCTCACACTCCGGTACAGTAGGTGGTGGTGTATGCACCTCTCAGTTGGTTGCGATCCGCCAAAAAACTTAACAAAGAAGAAGATAATATGCCTTTCCTCTGGCACACAAGGACTTGGTCTAGACATGCCAGTCCAGCAAACAGCATGATAAGAAACAGAAATTGGATGTATCTTGAATGACACATATCTTGCCAACAACTGGTTAATTCTGCAATAAACTAGGGTCATAATTAGGAATTGGATATCATCAAATTGGGGAGAAAAGTGAACCATGCGATGGTCCGACAAGATTATGTTTTGTAAACTCGTGGGTAGGGATGCACCGATACCGATACCAGTATCGGGCCGATACTGGGCTCATGTACTCATAGAAATATGCCGATAGCACGTCATGGAAACATTAAGTGAAACTCGATGGTTGTGTCGCCTCTGGACAGTTAAGTATAGAATATAGAACTCAGATTGGTGGAGCAGGACAATGGAGATGTCACCAATGACACCAGGACGAAAGGAAACTCTCTAATTTAACGCAAGCAATTTGATCAAACATCATTAGACACAACACAGCGCAGAGTTCAAAGAGTATGCTAATGCTCCAACACTGGAGAAGCGAAATAAAATATCCAGAGACAGCCCACGGGCAGGAAAAAATGAAAGAGCAGAGCATGAAAGGATTCAATGAATTGCGCACAGTTTACTTTTGCATCAGAGCAGAGAAACAACGTCTTGCATGTTCGGGGTATCAAAGTAGCTTGTCCTGAATAGACTTGGGACGTAACTTTCGTCAGCTGACACCACAGGTACGTAGACAACGTTTCACAAATACGTAACCATGACTTTGTGCAGACTAAAAAACCGTTGAGGTCACGTTCTGGAACGTAATTGACAACACAATTTTATGTAATTTTCATAACGTTACAGTACCAATAAGGGATGTAATCGTGTGTACGTTCAGGCAACTTCTATAACGTTACAAAATAACATAATTTGGCCTTTCAAGGGCCCCACATTTAAACGTCCTGAGTAGACTTGGGACGTAACTTTCGTCAGCTGACACCACAGGTACGTACAGACGAGATTTCACAAGTACGTAACCACGACTTTGCGGAGACTAAAATAACGTTGAGGTCACGCCGTGGAACGTCATTTTATTAGCTTGGTAGTGAGGTAAGAGAAAAGTCAGTGGCTGTGTCTGTATGCGCACGTTTTTGTTGAACTGTCAATAAGTGTCTGTCACATTCATATAAAGGTAGCCATCGCCTGAGCGACAACGCAAGGTAAGAAGCTAGCTAGCTAACGTTCACAGCTCGATAGCTACAATGGATTAAGCTATAGATATAAAGGTGTTCTATTATGTAGCGTTATGTAGGAAACGTTAGATATTCGGTAGCAACAATAAGACCTCCAGTTTTCGTATTTAGCCTTCAAAATAAAAGTATGCGGTGAAACGATATATACATTCGGCAGTAACAATAACCCTACGTGCACACTGTCCGCTCGCTCAACTTGCAAATCGCTCAATCTCTGGCGAGCTGTCGCTGAGCCGCCCCTAGCGTGCACACTGCCCGCTCGGACAGGGCGTCTTCCTGTTCTATGCCAGCGACAACCAGTCAACCAGTATAGGGGAAACGTCCATCTCTGCAAATATTTATAAATATTTAGTATTTGCGTGACTCCACAACAAAAAATGTATTATGACGATGCCAAGTCAATGATTTGTCAATGTTAAAATAGCAATTTACTTTGTTTTACGTTACGCACGTATCACTCAACCGTGATCCCAACGATCTCTGAAACCTTCCATGAATCTATTTTTTAGAGTTAAATCTCCGTATGAAGCCAGAAAAGCATCATAAATAATGGGGAAACCGGACACCGCAAATATAAGTTTCTCTCTTGTCAATTTATTTTAGCTAGCGAGTGAGTTTTTAGCTAGCGAGTAGAAAAGAGAAGGGACTTCAAAATGCAGTGAACATCTGCCCTGCCATTGGTAGTCGCCGAACTCCGTCACTGCCCGCTCGCTGGAAATTAGCATAAAGTTGAACTTTTCTCAACTGTCGCTAGGAGATTTTGGTCCAATCCCAATGTTCCCCCTAAGCCCTGAACCCTCACAGACTTAACTGACGTCACCTGGTAAGTGATTGAGTGGCTGCAAGGGCTCTAAATGCTATAAATAGTAATGGGACAGCACTTTGCGACTTTATCATGTCACCTTGACTACGCTGAAACATGTTGCACACTATTGTGGGTTTGGGGCTTTTTATTTCACGTTTTTTACTTTCTTCGCAGCCAAGGCACTTAATAGACCGACTGTCTGATTTATATGTATTGCAGACTCTTGCCCTATTGAGTGGACAAGAGGTAATTGTCAATAATCAATGTTCTATTTTTGGTCAAAACAGCATTGTTAAGCAAAAACTAAAATAAATAGTTGAATATACTAGGTGTGTTATAAGGTGATTACATTCCTCTGATTTCATGTGTTCTATGTGCCTTCTTAAATCCTTGTTAATGTAGTGCAGTTTACCATTCTTCGCCTCTTATAAGGCAGGTTTGCCAGGATTTTTCTCTTGCATCCGGGCTTCCCCTGGTAACCCCCGTGTTTCACGTCACGACGCTATGAACTGTGGGCAGTTCCCTCAGGCAAAGTCTGCAGAAATGCGGACTTACGAAAAGGGTGCATAAAGGGCTCAAAATGTCTGCGAAAGAGCCCTCGCGCACTTGACAATTTGACACTGGGACAGCCCTAAGCCCTCACAGACTTAGCGAGAACGCGCTTCAAAGTCTGTGAGTCTGTGCGTGTGTTCTTCTCTTAAATTAGTGGCTGATCACATCCATTGAAGGTGCATATACCGCCACCTACCGTACCGGAGTGTGAGGCCTTTTTTATATCCTCCCGCTCAGACCTGTAGCCCTGAGAAATCGACATACAGCCTTAGGCCCCATCCCACTCCCCTTCCCGCCCCCCAGCAACCCCTCTACATCCCACTTCCTACCCTCCCCTCTAACCTTCTCATACAACCTTTCCCTCTCAACATCATACTGCTCACAATACACAAACTCATGTTCAACTGTTTCCTCCACTCGACACCCATCACACAGCCCTGTCTCATGCTTACCTATCACCTTCAATGATGCGTTCAGTCCTGTATGCCCTAACCGTAGTCGACATCACATCACCTCTTCTCTCCTACACCCCATATTCCTTACCTCTACCCTCACTGTCCGCTGCACCCCATAATACCCTCTCCCCTTCCTGCTACCAACCCACTTTCTCTACCAACAGTCAACACCTACCCCCTTTATAAACGTTTTCATTTCCCCCGTCCTAACGGTACCTGTACACCCACCCCCTCCTTCCTACACGCACTCCTAGCCAATCTATCAGCCCCTTCGTTACGCTCCACACCAATATGAGCTAGCACCCAGCAGAACCAAACCACCACACCCATCCTATCCAATCCCAACAACAACACCATCATCTCCACCAACAAGTCACCTCTGTCTGACCTTCCAGTCTGTGAGCTGCCTAACACCGCTGCTGAGTCGGAACACACCACCACTCTCAATGGTCTCACCTCCTCCACCCACCTCAACCCAAGAATCATCGTCACCATCTCTGCCGTATATACAGACACCTGGTCTGTCATTCTCTGTGCCATCTGTACATTAAATTCCGGCACATACACCCCCACACCAACCGTTCCACTCTCCGGATCCTTTGACCCATCTGCATATATCTGGAGAAACGTGTAAAACCCCTCACCAACATACCGTTCCACACATCAACCCATGCACCCCTCATCCCACTCCTTTCTTCCCTCTAACAAACTGACATCCACGCCTGGCTTTGGAAACAACCAATGTGGAACATTACCCAGTGCGACTGTAGGCCCCACTTCCCTCTCACTTAAATCTATACTCCTCCACCAACTTCCCAATTACCCACCCATACACCTTTATCTTGCCCACTTCCCGCTCCCAGCAATTATCCACAGCCTTGACTGCTGGATGCCCCTTCACGCACCCGTTTAATCTCACGCAGTACGCCAGTGCCAGTTTATCCCGCCTCAGTTCCAGCGACATCTCCCCAACTTCCACTTGCAAGGCCTCAACCGATGTTGTCTTAAACACACCTACACACAGCCGTAACACGGTCGCCTGGAGCACATCTAAACATTTCAATACTGATTTAGCTGCATACCCATACACAAAACACCCATAGTCTAAAATTGACCTAATCAGCGTCTGATACATACACACCAGAGTACGTCTATCCACTCCCCAATCATACCCTACCACTGCCCGCGTAAGGTTCATAGCCCTTCGACATCTCACAGCAATATACTGCACGTGGGTCCTCCAAGTCAACTTCTCATCAAACCACAAGGTATTTGAATTCTGACACCCGCACCAATTCCTGTCCATATAGACACACCTCACCCCTTCAACCTTTGTCCTAGAATACAACATAAAACACGACTTGGCCACTGACATTCTGCACCCCCAAGTCAACAACCACACCTCCACCCCTATAACTGCTTTATGTATTTCCTTCATTACCCAGTCCACATTCCTTCCTCTTTTCCACATTGCCCCATCATCTGCATACAAAGCCACCCCCATCCCTGGACCCACTACCCCAAAGATGTCACAATCATCACCACAAACAACACTGGGCTGACCACACTCCCCTGTGGCGTACCATTAGCAACCTCAAACTCCCTGGACAGGTCCTCCCCCACCTGCACCCGGAACACCCTTCCAAACAAAAAACTCAAAATCCAATTATACAGCCTACCTGCTATACCCAACCTACTCAACTTAATCAACAGCCACTCTCTCCACATCGTGTCATATGCCTTCTCCGCATCAAAATACGCCAAAATACACCATACACATCACTTCCTTCAATATCGGTGCTTTTGCTATCTCAGTGCTAACCATGACCAATGCATCTGCATTTGACCTACCCCTCCTGAAACCACTCTGCTCCAGAAAAAACTCCAGCCTAGCCACCACCATCTTCTCCATCAGTTTACCCAAATTGGACGTCAATGCTATAGGCCTACAACTCGCTGCCTTCGTAGGGTCCTTACCTAGTTTCAGAAAAGGTAACACCACTGCTCTTTTCCACCCAGCCAGAACATTCCCAGACCTCCACACCTTATTATACAACTCCAACACTGCTCGTCTCACACAATCCGACGCTTTCTCAACCATCACATAACATATCCGGTCTTCTCCCAGGGCCGTCTTCCTACACCCCTCCAAGGCTTTCTCCAATTAATTCACTGAGAACTCTACATCCATCCCCTCACCGGTCTCCTCTTTCCTCACGAATACATCCTCATGTTCCCTGAGTACATCCGCTTGCCTTCTCATACCCTCCTCCGTGATATGATCACACCGATGCACACCCTCAAACGCCCCACCTATAACATTGGCTTTATCCAGATTTGTGACCGCAGGAACACCACCTTCCACCAACACTGGAATCCCCCCGTATCCTTCCCCACCATCTTCTTAAACATCCTCCACACCCTACTCAGATCCGTCCCACTCCCAATAGTCAAACAGTACTCACGCCACGCCTCCCTTTTAGCTGTTTTAATTGTCCTCCTCACCACTGCTCGTTTCCTTTGATAATCCCTCAACTTATCTTCCGTCAGACCATTCTTCAAGACTCTCAATGCAACATGCCTCTCCACCACTCCTTTTGTGCATTCATCCGTCCACCACGGCACCACCCTCCTTTGACCACCACTTTTGGACACCGGTATCACCAGCACTGCAGCTGCCAATATCCTAGCCGTCACCCTCTCTGCACACACATCCACAGACTCCTCCCCTACCGCCATGTCCCTCAATCCTCCACACACACGCTTACACTCTTTCCAATCTGCCTTCCTAAAACACCATCTTTGAGTCAACACTCTACCTTGTCTTCATACCCCAAACCTTAATTTACAAACAACTGGATAATGATCACTACCTACTGTAGTCTCCCGATGCACCTCCAACTCACACCTTCCTGCTAGCACAGCAGACACCAGCTGCATATCCACACACGATTCTGATCCCCTCGCAACATCAATCCTGGTACCCCTCCCATCATTCATGCACACCAGGCCACCACACCCCATAAAGTCCTCCACCGTTCTCCCATTGCCATCCGTCCGCACACTCCCCCACACTTCGTTATGTGCATTAAAATCCCCACACCACATCACCTTTCCCTCATTAAATCTCCTATCAACCTCTTCCAACGTCCCCAACACCACTCGCTCACAGGGATTATAAAAATTCACTATCCCTATATTCTCTTTATGTCCTACAATTTTTGTACCCACACAATCTGATACCATTACCTCCACCCTTCTGTAGTTCACACCAACTTTAACAAATGTAGCACAGCCCCCTCCCGCACCCTCCACTCTATCACATCTAACTGACCTGAAACCCGGGATCACAAAATCTAAAATGGGCTTAAGCCACGTTTCTTGTACACACACCACGTCAGGTACCACACCCATACTATACAAAAACTTCTTAAACTCCTGCCCATTAGCCACCAAACTCCTTGCGTTCCATTGAAGCACCACCAACACCATCCTAAGCCTGCACACTCACCCCCCCTTCACTTCTTGTCCCTTTCAACACCTCATGAATCATTGCCCCGGTAATTTTGGAAATACAAGGAAACTCCCTAGCTGCACGTACCACTAGATCTATTCGCACAGACTTTTTCTTGACCTGCTCACTAACATTCATTACACTACAAATGAATGCCAAGAAGCCAATCCTGTCCACTACCAACAAATGTTTACCCACCACACATTCATGCTTACACGTCTCTGACAACACTGCCTGACGCCTCTCTACCATCACTTCTGACGCCAGCCCCACACTGTGTTCCTTCTCCCCACTTTCACCTGACCCCATCCCACCCACTCTCCAGACTGCTTCAGCATACGTGATCTTGTTCATGACTCTGTGTTCCCCATCGCAGTTACAGCACTTCAACTTATCCCCTTCACACTTGCCATACTCATGCAGACCCCCGCGTCTGGCACACCTACCTTTCCCTCTACACACAGCTGCTACATGTCCCATACGCTGACACTGGAAACACCGCAGCGGCAGCGGAACATATTCCCTTACATAGTAACTTATGAACCCCACCTGCACCCTACTTGGTAACGGACTTCCAAATTCCAACAACACCGTTGGGCTCACCTTCTCACTCCCCCCCGCTCTACTGTTCATCCGCCTCGCGTCCATCACTATACCTCCCGACACCACACTCTTAAGTTCTTCCATTGTCAGTTCTTCAGGCACTCCCGTAATCACCCCTCTCTTTTTTGCTGTACTTCCCGGCATCTGATGCTTCACTCGTCCACCATTTAATACATCCATTCTCAACAATATATCCCTTTGCGCTTCATCAGCCACAACAATAAGTACCTTACCAAAACTCAAACACCTTGCATCCAACACCCACCCAACCTCCGCCTTAATCGCTTTGGTCAAAGCTATAGGGTTCATCATCTTTCCGGTCGGTTCCGTAAATACTACCACCACTTTATACCCCCCTTCCACACATTCCCCTCCCTCCCCTCTCACATCCTTACTTACCTCCCCAGCTGAATTAGATTCCCCATCCTCCTTCCCCCGAACACGTTTCCTAATCTTTTTCCTGGCACCCCCCGGTATAAGACCATCCCTTCTTTCTCCCATCCACATCAGATCCGAGAAGCACTTAAGATCATTTGCGTTGTTTGTTAATGTTTATTGGTGCGTGCGTCAAAATAAACTTGTTTGTGCGTTTGGACAAAATAAACTTGTCTGTGCGTGTACTCTCTTTGTCTCAGAAAGTAGCTCCGCCCGCTGTCGTCGTGATTCGCTGGCTCTGGTTAGAAATGAATGAGAGAGTGCCTCTTTGTAGCTCTAGCAAGCGGGCAGTGTGCATGCACCTTAAGACTTTAGATTTTCGTATTTTGCCTCAAAATAAAAGCCTGCGATGGGTTGTGTATATTGTTTGTTTTAAATGGAAAAACTGTGGGGTAAAATATAAATTAAATAGATTACTATTTAAATAATACATTATATAAGGTAAAGAATATTATAAGGTGGAGCACATTCAGAAATGGTTAGAGCTTAAGTAAGTTAACGTAGAGAACCTTTCTAATATTAAGAAAATCCGATTTTTTATGTTATTGTTGTTAATTTGCTTTTGCTCATTAGGTTTGGAGAGGGATTGTGTTATAAATCTGGAAGGCGATTCATGAACAGTTTTAAAGAATAATTAACTGAGAGGGAGTAATTAGGTTAGTAGGGAATGATGTTAAATAAGTATTGTCAAATAATGTTAAGTTGACAAGGAAGAGAAACTGATGTAAAGGGATGACGTTGTTGCAATACATAAAAAACATGTTCGTAGCATCACAGAAAAATAACGTTTTGTGAGAATTGGAGGTTTGGAGATAGAGTTTCAAGAGGCTGCTACACTATGATGCTGAGGCTGTGGTGACGAGTTGTTTTGTGTGTGGCCAGTATGCTAAAGATAAAAGCAGAAACAACTAATTTGTCATTGGAAATAAAAAGTTTGTATTAAAAAAATACATTATCATCTCAATGAAATGTACTGAAATTAATGTATACATGACACGAAAAGGAAATTATTATTTTGTCCAGTAAAAAATATATGTTTGGCTGGTGTATTTTTTCATCTACCAGTGCCCTTGGCAGGTGAGCCAAAAAGTTAATTTCTGACACTGTATGCCAGTATTGGGACCGATTGGGACACACTAACTTGTCATAAAATTGCATCTCAACATTAGAAAATGTTGTCATCCATTAACATCACACCAAGTTTGAATATTTAGCTAGACACCACTAAGCATTGTGTTAAACTGACTAACATTTCTTATGAAGTTTACTTCCACCACAAATAGCATCAATGAACTGTATGGCTTTTGCCACTGGCTGTTTTAATAGCTTATTAGCCTGAAATAGGCCTACTAGTATCTTACTACTTGGGAAAGTCATAAGAATTGAGCAATTGCTAGCGAGACTGAAGACAAACTTTACATTGACAAAGCTATTTCATTTCATGGCACAAAAACATTTGTTTTTCTTTCATTCGTGAATGGCATTGATACATTAACTATCAGTACACGTGACAATAACTGACTTTTTCGTCAAGTGAAAAGACAAGAGAATCGTGGAAATACCAGAACCCGATCCACAACATGTTTGTAGGGGACAAATCCTTAGTTTTTTTTACTGAAAAAATCCTATCTAGTGCAGCTTTGAGTACTTGGTATTGGTACTTGGTATCGGCAAGTATCCAAATATAAGTACTCGCACTTGTACTCGGTCTGAAAAAAAGTGGTATCGGTGCATCCCTACTCATGGGATCAGGCAGCTGCACAAAGCTAGAGAAAAATGGGGAGGAAGGGTGATGTGGGTAAGAAAAACAGGGTAGAAAGTACAAAAAAATAGTTCAAAGTGGGTGTAGACTTTCACTAGATTACCACATATCGGCCATTTATCACATCCCTAGAAACTGACTAGACCAAAAATGAGAGTTCTATTTCACGCACAACAATCCATAAAACTAGACATGACTTACCAAGGACTTAACGTATTGCTAAACTCAACATTAATGAAAATGACCAAAAAACATGGGACCATACTGTTACTGGAATGTTTATGCTTTTTGTTTAGCAACCTGGGAAGTTATCTGGCATTTTGGGGAAGTTATTAGGCATTTTCATCTCTCTCCCTCTTGCTGTTTCTCTCTCTTTCAGGCCTAGCTCCTGTTTGATGTGGTGGATTAAAAGAGGTCTCCTGGCTGTATGCCTCATTTATGTTTCAGTGCCTTTCATGATGCGACTGTTCCCTGGCATCATAAAACACCTTGTATATTCTCATAGAGGTGGGTGTAATTATGATATACATTATAAACGAATACTAGACAAACCAGGAATAATAAATCACAGTAATTAGTATCTTTCTATGTTTTTAGTCAAGGTCCCATTCTTCGTCGAACTTTGCCAGCCTGCCAAACTGTGTCTAAACCATACAGTGAACATGTACCTTACCTCAGAGCAAGGAATCTCACTAGGTGTATGGTGGGTAGATCAACATACACTCTCCAGATTTCTTAGTATGGTCATCTAACCTGCCTACTTTACATCTTAATCCTGTATCTCTATGAAGACGGTATTGAACTTTATACATCAAAATGAATACGTTGTCCCCAAGTGTTGTCACTTCCTGTGAAGTCAGTCATACTTGTTCTGTACAATATGTTCAAGGCACACAGTCCCTGAAAGTCAGTGGAAAGAGGCACAAGGAAAGAATTTGGGCTGGTACCAAAAGTCTATAGGAGATGGATGTCCGATCGTTATTTATCTCCATGGCAATGGAGGCACAAGGTAGTAAGAACAATGCATTAATGTAAGGGAATATTACAAAACCACTTTGAATCGTAAATACCACTTTCTTTTAAACAGGGCGGCAAGTAATCATGTGGGAGTAATGAATGTAAGTGACAGATTACAAACGAAATAAGTTGAACATGGCACAAAATAATATTGATACATTGGTCCTGTGTAGCGCAGTTGGTAGAGTACAGCAGGGTTATGGGTTTGATTCTCAAGGGGTGATCAGTATGAAAATTAATGCACTCACTATTATAATTCACTCTGGATAAGATTATCAGCTACCTTTTATGTATATGTAAATGATTAGCCTTTGTGTCCAAAGGTACTCAGTGCAATGGGCTACCATGTTTTGGCTTTGGACTATAGAGGTTGGTAAACTTAGTCTTTCAGTCTGTTTGAAACTTAATTGCTTCATTTATTTAGTCCGATTACATTCTAACAGTTGTTACACTGATCCTTGGCAACTTCTGTTTCAATGCTGTGTATTATCCCATGTTTCAGGCAGTAAAGAGACAAACCAACTCAAAACTAGCAGTCCCGATACACTAATCAAGGGCTTGATAGTTATCTGACAAGTCTAATCAGGTGGGCTAGGTAAGGAATAGATCAAATACATGGGCTGTATTTCAATTTTCATACCTGTACTACATAGTGTAAAAGTATGCCATTATTGGGACATACTACCATGTCATAAATTAATCCACTTTGAATCTACATTAAAATTGTGCCAAGTTAGCCAACCAATCCTCTTCTGTTGCACAAGGGATTGCGGGCAATATTACCCTAAAAAGAATGCACAGTAGCACACTACGAAAATTGCCCGGAAATAGTTAACCATCCGGGCACTTTTGGCATATTGTTTTCAAAGCCCTATGGTTTGGGACATGCTAATCTTCATCTGACACACTATATAGGATATGTACTGTAGTATGCAAATTGAGATTCAGCCATGGAATTGCTGGGGATCCATGAGGAGATATTCTATATATGAAACTTCTGACAGGCTTTGGGGACTCCAGCGGGGAGCCCACTGAATTTGGACTAACCACTGATGCCCTCTACCTGTACCACTGGGTTAAAGCCCGCAGTGGAAACAGTCAGGTGATATTCTGGGGACACTCCCTCGGCACTGGGTGAGTGACCACACATGTGACTCAAGCTGGATAATTTAGTCTGTTAACTCATGTGTATGCACATTTGCTTAGAATTCTGAGGTGTGGAACTCACAGAAACATGATTAAAACCTCTTAGCTGTTATATACGGCAGTCTAGCTGAACTATCAAATCAGACAATTACCAGATAAGACCACAATTCAAATCTTGAAAAGCCAGTCATCTGTCAATGCATGTCTCACTTAATGTTTTGTAGGGCAAGGTAAATGTAATGAAGCTTAAGGTATTTTTATGACATGAAAAGTCTTTTGCAGACTCCTTGGGCTGAATACGTGGCTGACATCGGCATGCCTCAACCATGGGATAAGGTTTACTGACAATTTCAATATTTTTTGGAACTGTAAAGACCGCTTTAGGACCTGATGGGGTTCATCCAAACATCATGGGATGCCGGCTGCTTGGTGCCAACATAAGTCACGCTCTTGGAATGCCATTCCCAAACAAGATTAAGCATGAAGGACAGTACTCATAGGCAGAGTATCCATCCCCCCTCTCCTGACCCTTTAACTAAAATCACCCAGTGCTTCCAGAAGTTGTCCTTGTCCCAAACAGGGGCACAACAACCCCCACCCCCCCCCTCCACCACACTCACCCTCTCCACCTCAACCACACCCACCCTCTACCCCTCTATCACACTCACCCTCCCCCCCTCCACCACACTCACCAATCAGGGAGCTAGTTCTAACCAAAGAGAGCAGAGCTCCCACTCCTCCCCCCGTGTAAAACGAATGCTTAGACAACTGCCACATCGTCAACAACCTTGTCCTTTATTTCCACAGAGCACAGAATATACTCGGTGATGTGCTTCGGGTCCCTGCTATTGTGAAAATAGCAATGCCGATTGTTTTGAGTACTAGCTAGGACCCAGTATCTCTATTCCTGTGCTGATTAGAAATAGAAGGAATTGTGAGCATTCAACCTATAAAGTAAACTTGTCTAATCTGTTAACTGTAACATGTCAACCTACTAGTCCAGGAACCCCTATAAAATCTATTAAGCTGGCTTTACTTAATATCAGATCTCTCGCCAACAAATCATTCTTGGTAAATGACATAATATCCTACAACCTAGATTTTATGTTTCTCACTGAAACGTGGCTAACAGAAGACTGTAGTGCTGCCATTCTTAACGAGACAGCACCTGAAAAATTTGGCTATATGAATACGTGTCGAAATGGTAGGAAAGGAGGAGGAGTGGCTGCCCTATTCAAAGATACATTCCAGTGCAAAGAAAATACACTAGGTAATTTTA
>JACXGI010003862.1:0-12628 GCA_016801175.1 Esox masquinongy
TTGGATGTGTGCTTTGGGTCGTTGTCGTGCTGAAAGGTGAACTTCCTCTTCATCTTCAGCTTTCTAACGGACGCCTGAAGGTTTTGTGCCAAAATTGCCTGGTATTTGGAACTGTTCATAATTCCCTCCACCCTGACTAAGGCCCTGGTTCCAGCTGAAGAAAAACAGCCCCAAAGCATGATGCTGCCACCACCATGCTCCACTGTGGGTATGGTGTTCTTTGGGTGATGTGCAGTGTTGTTTTTGCGCCAAACATACCTTTTGGAATTACGGCCAAAAAGTTCAACCTTGGTTTCATCAGACCATAACACATTTTTTCCACGTGCTTTTGGGGGACTTGATGTTTGTTTTTGCAAACTTCAGCCGGGCTTGGATGTTTTTCTTTGTAAGAAAAGGCTTCCGTCTTGCCACCCTACCCCATAGCCCATTCATATGAAGAATACGGGAGATTGTTGTCACATGTAGCACACAGCCAGTACTTGCCAGAAATTCCTGCAATTCCTTTAATGTTGCTGGAGGCCTCTTGGAAGCCTCCCTGACCAGTTTTCTTCTCGTCTTTTCATCAATTTTGGAGGGACGTCCAGTTCTTGGTAATGTCTCTGTTGTGCCATATTTGCTCCACTTGATGATGACTGTCTTCACTGTGTTCCATGGTATATCTAATGCTTTGGAAATTCTTTTGTACCCTTCTCCTGACTGATATCTTTCAACAATGAGATCCCTCTGATGTTTTGGAAGCTCTCTGCGGACTATGGCTTTTGCTCTGAGATGCAACTAAGAAAATGTCAGGAAAATCCTACTAGAACAACTGAACTTTATTTGTGATTAATCATTTTTAAATTATGGCAGGTGTGTAATGACTTCTATTTAACATGAGTTTGAATGTGATTGGTTAATTCTGAACACAGCCACATCCCCAGTTATAAGAGGGTGTGCACACTTGTGCAACCAGCTTATTGTGAGGTTTTTATTTTTCATTTTTCCCGCTCGAAGATTTCAGTTTGTTTTTCAATTCAATTGTTCACATTATAGGTCACATTAAAGGTGGAAAAAGTTCTGACATGATATATCTTTGTCTCATTCTTTTACATCACAAAAACCTGGTATTTTTTTATGTAGGGGTGTAGACTTTTTATATCCACTGTACACACTGTGGCATGGGGGGCACTGTAGTGGAGCTTCAGCTTCATGCCGCTGTACCCCTAAAGCACTGCACAGGAGAACAGTGGGGTTGCTGAACGCAGCCCAAACAAGGACCTTGACAACCACACCTGGAGTCCATCAGGACTCGTCAGGGCAAGAACAAAAGTCTCAGACAGGTATGTCGAGGAGAGTCTGTAAATGCTGAACATGGTTTTTTATTCCCTATGTTCCAGAGAGTGAAGGTGAAGCAGACTGAGCCGACTGCCCAGAATAAAGCTGCCCTCGCCGAGGCCTGATCTCCAGCTACCCGTATTGACCCCCTTGGTCTTTGCATGTTTTTGTTTTCCCTTTTTTTCTAGTTTGTGTTGAGATTTATAATAAATGCCCAAGGGCTTCCCAGCATCTCCGCGTCACGCCTCTTTGTTCTCCGCACCACTACAATACATACAGTTCTATATATTTTCTCATAGATTTTAGATTAGATGATGGGTCACAGAGTTCAGCAGGGTTACAGTGGATGGGAAGAAACTGTTCCTGAGCCTGCTGGTGCTGGGACCGAAGAGACTTGTACCGCCTTCCTGATAGAAGGAGGGCAAACAGTTTGTGGCATGGGTGTGACGGGTCCCTGATGATCCCGTGTGCCCTGACACCACTTGCGCTGGAGGTCAGGAAGCTGGGCACCTGTGATGTGCTGGGAGGTTTTCACCACCCGTTGCAGGGCCTTCTGGTCGGCTATGGAGCTGATGCTAAACCACACTGTGGAGCAGTTTGTCAGAATGCTCTTGATAGTGCAGCAGTAAAAGTTCACAAGGATCCTGGTAGACAGACGGGCCTTCTTTTGATAGGTTGGGTCAGTGATGGTCACCGTGCAGCTCGACTGACATATACATCTACATGTCCACAAATATATTTCACATTCAGTACATAAACTCACATATACACTGCTCAAAAAAATTAAGGGAAGAGCTAATCATCACAGTATAACACGAAGTCAATTAAACTTCAGGGACATCAATCTGTCCAGTTAGGAAGCATAAGTGATTGTGAATCAATGTCACCTGTTTTGATGCAAATGAAAGTGACAACCGGTGCACTGGAGAGGCAACAGCAAGACAACCCGCAAAAAGGGAAGGGTTTTGCAGGTGGTGACCACAGACAATTGCTCTCTCCTTATCCTTCCTGACTGATTCTTCTCTAGTTTTGTGTATTGCTAGTGTCCTTGTCACTACTGGTAGCATGAGGCGGTACCTGCAGCCCATTCTCATTGCACAGGTAGTCCAGCTCTTCCAGGATGGCACATCCGTACATACCATCGCAAGAAGGTTTGCTGTGTCAGTACAGTCTCAAGAGCATGGAGGAGATACACAAGGAGAGCTGGACAGAGCAGTAGAAGGGCATCAACCCAGCAGCAGGACCGGTATCTGCTCCTTTGTGCGAGGAGGAACAGGAGGAGCACTGCCAGAGCCCTACAAAATGACCTCCAACGGGCTACTGATGTGCATGAGGGTGAGGGTGGCATGAGGCCCCTCCATGAGGGTGGCATGAGGCCCCAACATCCTCTAGAGGGACCTGCGCTCACAATCCAGCACCGTGCAGCTCAATTGGCATTCGCCAGAGAACTCCAGAATTGGCAGGTCTGCCACTGGTGCCCCATTCTCTTCACAGATGAGAGCAGGTTCACACTGAGTACATGTGACAGACGTGAAAGAGTCTGGAGATACCGTGGTGAATGTTATGCTGCCTGCAACATCATCCAGCATGACTGGTTTGGCGGTGGGTTAGTGATTGTCTGGGGAGGCATATCCTTGGAGGGTCGCACAGACCTCCACGTGCTAGCCTTCGGTACCTTGACTGCTGTTAGATACCGGGATGAAAACCTCAAGCCCATCGTCAGACCTTACGCTGGTGCAGTGGGCCCTGGGTTCCTCCTGGTGCAGGACAATGCCCGGCCTCAAGTGGCCAGAGTGTGTAGGCATTTCCTGGATGACAAAGGCGATGATGCCATTGACTGGCCCTCACGTTCCCCAGACCTGAATCCAATTGAGAACCTCCAGGACGTTATGTATCGGCGCATCTGATGCCGCCAAGTAGCGCCACAGACTGTCCAGGAGCTTACTCAAGCTCTGATCCAGGTCTGGGAGGATATCCCCCAGGACACCATCCGCCGTCTCATCAGGAGCATGCCCAGACGTTCTTGGGAATGCATACAGGCATATGGGGGCCATACACACTACTGAGTCACATTATGAGTTGCCATGATGAAATTCACACAAGTTGGAACAGCCTGTGATTTTAATTGCTTACATAGATTTTTGGTGTGAGTTTGAATCTATATATATAAATAATACATATTATTATTATTATAATATTATTATTATTATTATTATTATTATTATTATTATTATTATATATATATATATATATATAATAATAATAATAATAATTATAAGCCTCCCCATACCACCACGGTATTTGAGGAACAAAATAAACAAATTCAATAAATTATATTAAAGATATAATTTTATTTCTTTTGCAACTGTTGGGCTTTGTTTTTTTCCTACGGTTCAAGCTTTAACTAATAGTATTCTTTACAGATTCAAAAATCATTGTATAAAATCCTTGACTTAATTGATCTTTGACTAGCAGAATTAGTTCTTGCTGTTGATAATACCAGTGATATAACCCCTAATAGATACTGAATCCACATCGAATCTCTGGTCCATTGTAAGACTTAAGGTGCTGTCATTATTAAGCAACAATAGATGCAAAGCATTGAATATTGTTATTCAAGCATCTTGACAATGTGTGACTTTCTTCCAGAAACATCTAACTGTAGGACATTCCCACATCATATGAATGAATGTATGTAACTGATTTATTGAGCATAGTGAACAATCTGGAGATTCATCATAAAATGCTTCTTAGGTGTTAAATAGAGCTTATGAATATTTAAAATGAATAAGCTGATGATTTGGATTGTGAGATGCCACGGTTATATTATCGCATATTACATATTACATTCCAATGTAAATAATGTTCGGCTACATAAATCTGTAGACCATATTTTCTTAATGGCTAGTTCAGGATATGAGTTTTCCAGAAGCCGTTTGTATATTACAGAAATTTGCCCATTCTGTTGCCCAATTACTTTGTTTATAAATCCTATTACGGATTATCTGTGAACACTACTTCTTCCCAAACAATAGGAAACACCATATGTCTTTCAATACATATCCATCGAGTAACAGATTCATGTTTAAACCCATTTAAAATTGGGCGAAATAAAGGCCTGAAAATATAATTTAAAATTAAGTATTCATAGTCCTCCTACATCTTTTCCTCTTTATAAATTAACTAATTTTATTCGGGATTGTTTACCTGCCCATATAAAAGGAGATATCGCACTATGAATTTGACTCAATAAGCAGAAGGCGGATACATTGGAAGCATAGAATTACAGAAATTCAATCGTGGCAAAATATTAATTATTGAAATAGATATTCTACCCATTAAAGCAATTGGGATGTTAGTTCATCTGTTCAAATCTGCTTCAATTAATTTAAGTGTTGCAATATAATTCCTGGTAGCAGTCTATTCCAAAGAAGGTAAAATATCTATTCCCAAATATTTCAAATGAGAAAAAATTGGTATTCCATAAGTAAACATCGAATCGCCCATTGGAGTTTGAGGCTGTAAAGCAGATTTTGATAAATTAATTTTATAACTTCAGATGGAACTAAAATGATGAATAATCTTCAAAGCCGTCGGTAGAGATTGAGACTCAGTGTTTAAATAGAGAAATATTTCATATGCATACAATTAAATGTAATGATCAGTAGATTTCAAACAAATCGGTGTAAATTCCTATGATTGGCGAATTGTCTGGGCAAAGGATTCCACAGATAACAGAAATAACAATGGAGAAATTGGATCCCCTTGTCGACTTCTGCTTATTCAAATGCCAGTCAGTACTGTTCAATCACTTATTAAGAAGTGGAAAATTCAGGGATCTCTTGATACCAAGCCAAGGTCAGGCAGACCAAGAAAGATTTCAGCCAAAACTGCCAGAAGAATTGTTCGGGATACAAAGAAAAACCCACAGGTAACCTCAAGAGAAATACAGGCTGCTCTGGAAAAAGATGGAGTGGTTGTTTCAAGGAGCCCAATACGACGATACTTGAACAAAAATGAGCTGCATGGTCAAGTTGCCAGAAAGAAGCCTTGACTGCGCCAATGCCACAAAAAAGCCTGGTTACAATATGCCCGACAACACCTTGACACGCCTCAGCTTCTGGCACACTGTAATTTGGAGTGACGAGACCAAAACAGAGCTTTATGGTCACAACCATAAGCACTATGTTTGGAGAGGGCCTACAGTGAACAGAATAGCATCCCCACTGTGACGCATGGTGGTGGCTCACTGACGTTTTGGGGGGGTGTGAGCTCTAAAGGCACGTGGAATCTTGTGAAAATTGAAGGCAAGATGAATGCAGCATGTTATCAGAAAATACTGGCAGACAATTTGCAATCTTCTGCACGAAAGCTGCGCATGGGACACACTTGGACCAGCACAACAATGACCCTAAGCACAAGGCCAAGTTGACCCTCCAGTGGTTACAGCTGAAAAAGGTGAAGGTTCTGGAGTGGCCATCATAGTCTCCTGACCTTAATATCATCAAGCCACTCTGGGGAGATCTCAAACGTGCGGTTCATGCAAGACGACCAAAGACTTTGCATGACCCAAGACATTGCACCAAGACAAATGGGCAGCTGTACCACCTGAAAGAATTTGGGGCCTCATAGACAACTATTACAAAAGACTGCACGCTGTCATTGATGCTAAAGGGGGCAATACACAGTATTAAGAACTGAGGGTATGCAGACTTTTGAACAGGGGTCAGTTCATTCTTTTCTTTGTTGTCATGTTTTGTTTTATGATTGTTCCATTCTGTTGTGACCTACAGGTGAATGTGAATCCCATAAGAAATAGAAGACATGTGTTTTGCCTGCTCACTTATGTTTTCTTTACAAATGGTACATATATTACCAATTTTCCAAGGGTATGCAAACTTTTGAGCACAACTGTATACACACAGATATTATCACATCTTTACAGCACCTAAACAGATGTTTGTGTATTTTGTTATTCATTATAGCCTCCTTTTTTTCCGCTTGCTTCGGCAACGTAAAAAAAATCATTCCCACAACAGTAAAGTGTATTACACTGAAAGTGAATTGAGAGAGATAGAGAATAAGTGTGGAGGCAAAGGCAGAGGAAATAGGTGTGAGGTGAAAAGAGAATTTAAATGAAGGGAAAGAGAGAGAAATGATGAGTGTGAATCTTAAGAAGGGCAAGACAGCGAAGGGGAAAATAGAGCCAGAGACAAAGAGAATGTTAAGGGAAAGAGAGAGTGAATGAAACTGAGAAAAGGGAAAGAGAGAATTTGTGGGAAGGGAAAAAGACAGAAAAATATAGTGAGTTTGTCTTTAAAAGTCAGCAGGAAAAACTGTCCTTCAAGTGAAGCCATACGTCCTCCAGCTCCCACTGCATGACTTGTGCCAGACTTCCCCAACGGGGGGAGGCCTTCATAATCATATAAAGTGATCGCACCTCTCATGAGAAGCATCTGTGCTAATGCATTGTCGGGAAGAACACTGGCCTCTATCTCAAAAGTGAGTACTACAACAAGGCACACTGTGTAGTTTTTTAACGATTATTTGTAATAATGGCATAGCCAAACACAGCGTTTTTGATCCCTGCAGTAACTGAACCCACGACCTTGGTCTTACAAAAATAACCTCCTACCGAACCCTATAGAACAACCGATATTAGGCTATTTTACCTCTTAGATGGGAAGGGGGCAGCGGGCACTTCTTCCCCTATCCTATCGCAGTAGCGCTCCAGGAAGCTGCGGAGGTAGGTGAAAGTACTCTCCTCCAGGTCCACGCAGAATGGCCTATGCCACGCCACTAACTGCCTGTTCGAGGAGATAAATATATTGTGATCAACGCAACCACCAATCGCTGCAACCACAGAGAAAAAAATTAATTTAATAAAATAAATCATTGAATAATGCAATACGGGCTGAGCTGCGACAAAGTTGAAAGCAACACAGCAAGACAAACAGGGGACAAATTTCCAGGTAGCATGCTGTCGCCCCACATGAAAGGAATACAAATTGAAGCATGATCTACAGACTTGCTAATCTGAACAGTTCTCAATAGTCCCAGGGAGGATTTTATGATAGTTTGTTTGACTGGAGATAGATGTCTATCATCATCGACATTTAAACAAAGGTAGATCAGGCTTTAAACAGATATCAAGTTTAAATGTATTCAAAGTCAAATTCAGAAAAACGTCCCAGAAAAAGTCAAACATATTCATTCTCCACTGTCCCATGCATTAGGCTAGGTAGTGTGCTGAGGGACCAGGTGTTGTGGCTTGTTTCTGGACAGAGCTTAGCAGCTGGTCTAGCTGAGGTCTTCGTACACTCAGAAATATTCCATCCTATGCTAATCATCAACAGCCTAAGGACAGTGTAATAGTAGGTCCCTACCTGTCGGAGGGGACAGCAGTCCAGGCCAGACTGTGGGAGGTGCCAGCGGTGATTTGTTGGATTGACACTCCCTCTAGACCAATCACCTTCTTAGGCTTGGTGACGGGGGTGGAGGTGTGTCCCTGCCCACACTGCCCCATGGCGTTGTTCCCCCAAGCATACACCTCGTTTTCTGACCGAGGGATAACAAAATGGCAAAATAAATAACAGGAATACATGTTTAAGTTCTCCATGTCATCTTCATGTCTTTACATTCATAAGAATGTCAGAAAATTGAATATATTGTAATCATTTAATTTAATTTAACTCAATTGCAGTAACTCCAATGAAGCTGGGCTAAATGTAATGACTTAGTGTCAATTAAGCAATAAGATGCGACCGGATGTGGTAAAAGGCCAACAAACCACAGGCCAACATACCATGTGACAGAGCCAGACAGTGGCTGTCCCCACAGGATATGTCAATGATCTTGGTCACATTGAGCTCCTCGATGAACCTGGGCCTAAGGGACGTAGTTTCAGAGGAACCACAGCCTAAACATGAACCACAGCCCCACGCAAACACCTACAGGAAAGGAGAAGCAATAATCAAACCAGATTCAGAAAAAATATTTAAAAAAAAATATATAATAATTTTGCATGAATAAAGAAAAGTGTTTATCCATGTTCCCAAAGAGAGTTTTTATTTAGCTGGCTTAAAGCTGACATTGTGCTGCAGAATGAGCAACAATATAAAACTTTTATACTGGGCCAAGGCTCAAATGATGGCCATCAACACAGGCTTGTCACACCAAAATTCATAAGTTTGTGCTCAAAAGTTTGCATACCCTTGGAAAATTGGTAATATATGTACCATTTGTAAAGAAAACATGAGTGAGCAGGCAAAACACATGCCTTTAATTTCTTATGGGATTCACATTCAACTGTAGGTCATAACAGAATGGCACAATCATAAAACAAAACATGGCAACAAAAAAAATATTTCAATGACCCCTGTTCAAAAGTCTGCATACCCTTAGTTCTTAATACTGTGTATTGCCCCCTTTAGCATCAATGACAGTGTGCAGTCTTTTGTAATAGTTGTCTACGAGGCCCAGAATTCTTACAGGTGGTATAGCTGCCCAATCATCTTGGCACAATGCCTCCAGGTCATGCAAAGTTTTTGGTCGTCTTGCATGAACCGAACGTTTAAGATCACCCCAGAGTGGCTCAATGATATTAAGGTCAGGAGACCGTGATGGCCACTCCAGAACCTTCACTTTTTTCTGCTGCAACCACTGGAGGGTCAACTTGGCCTTGGACTTAGGGTCATTGTCGTGCTGGAAAGTCCAAGAGTGTCCCATACACAGCTTTCGTGCAGAAGAATGCAAATTGTCTGCCAGTATTTTCTGATAACATGCTGCATTCATCTTGCCTTCAATTGTCAGAAGATTCCCTGTGCCTTTAGAGCTCACACACCCCAAAACATCAGTGAGCCACCACCATGCTCCACAGTGGGGATGGTATTCTGCTCACTATAGGCCCTCTCTAAACTGAGTGCTTATGGTTGTGACCATAAAGCTCTGTTTTGGTCTCGTCACTCCAAATTACAATGTGCTAGAAGCTGTGAGGCGTGTCAAGGTGTTGTTGGGCATATTGTAATCGGGCTTTTTTGTGGCATTGGCGCAGTAAAGGCTTCTTTCTGGCAACTCGACCATGCAGCTCATTTTTGTTCAAATGTTGTCATATTGCGCTCCTTGAAACAACCACACCCTCTTTTTCCAGAGCAGCCTGTATTTTTCCCGAGGTTACCTGTGGGTTTTTCGTTGTATCCCGAACAATTGTCTACCTGAGCTTGGCTTGGTTTTAAGAGATCCCCGAATTTTCAACTTCTTAATAAGTGATTGAACAGTACTGACTGGCATTTGCAAGGCTTTGGATATCTTTTTATATCTTTTCCATCTTTATAATGTTCCATTACCTTGTTACACGTCTTTTGACATTTCTTTTCTGTACCCCATGGCTCAGTATCTAGCCTGCTGAGTGCATCCATGTGAGAGCTAACAAACTCATTGACTATTTATACACAGACACTATTGATATTTAAACAGCCACAGGTGTGGGAAACTCACCTTTAATTGCCATTTTCACCTGTGTGTGTCACCTTGTTTGTCTGTAACAAGGCCAAACATTCAAGGGTATGTAAACTTTTGATCAGGGCCATTTGGGTGATTTCTGTTATCATTATGATTTAAAAAGGAGCCAAACAACTATGTGATAATAAATGGCTCCATATGATCACTATCCTTAAATAAAAGACAGTTTTTTTTGCATGATCAGTCATATTTTCAAAAACAATGCCAGAATATTACAATTTCTGCCAGGGTATGCAAACTTATGAGCACAACTGCATACAGAGAACAATGATTTCTTCCATTTCCCATAAAGTCACCAGTTTGTGACCTGGGCTTAGGCATTTGATTTTTTTTCTCCGGAGGGGCAGTGTCTGTGTGTGTGTGTGTGTGTGTGTGTGTGTGTGTGTGTGTGTGTGTGTGTGTGTGTGTGTGTGTGTGTGTGTGTGTAATATCCTACCTGTCCAGCAGAGGTCAGAGCCAAAGACGATTGGCTTCCAGCACAGACTTTCCTGATGATGAACCCATGTAGTGCTTCTATCACCTTGGGCCGGTAAACACGGTTAGTGTCTCCATGTCCAAGTTTACCTAACAAACAAAACAAGATCAAAATCAGTCACAACAAAACCATGTGCACACATCTGCAGTACCCCCAGATGAAAACAAATAAGTCCTACCTTGCCTATACATGGGATGGCAGCACCTTTATGTAGAACACAATAAGCCATAAGAACAGACCACAATTGTGGAATTTGTGATTCTCCATTGAAATAAAGGTTCACTATAGGAAGGCATGCTTTCAGATATAAACAATGGAATCACACGACATTTGGACTAGATAATGCGTAACAATGTTGGAATATTGATAGAAAAGGCATAATTAAATAAAATTATTTTGATCTAAATAGATATATTTTTAATTAAAATGTGGAGAATAGAACAAACTATAAGTAGGTAAAGTGGGTCCTTGTTTTAGATAATCCGTTGTTTGAGATCTAATCCAAAAAATTATATGAAGCCGGTTAGACCATGTTGTTGTTGAGTCCAGCAAAACAATACACCTATGTTGGTGACCAAAGCCTTTAACCATTTTCAGAAATGCGATTTCTAAAATGTTTCTTAGAAAGTCACTCTTCTTCCAGCACTGTCTTTTAGGGTCCGGCATTCAATGTTTTGGTCAGGTTTTCTGTTCTTGGGTTGGACATCAGGGACTTCAAGTAGCATCAAGAATTTTCAATAACCATACAATATTCCTCTAATAAAAGAGCATGAAGTGAGTTTGTCTCACCCAGTACTCCCAGATTCATTTGAAAAAAGATTTTTACTCAAAAGAATGAGGACTGGCCCGTCCAATGAGGTTGCAGGGCAAGCCTAACGGCTCACATAGTACAAAATTTTCAGGTACCGGTTTTTGCTAGACAGTGCCACTTTTACAACTAGAGGCCAAAGATTTTGGAAAATTGTTGAAAGCATCTTTAAGGTGATTGGATAAGGTGAAAGCAAGCTTTCCACTGCACTGCTTTCAACACTTCAGACATGATAGGTGAGGGTGGAATGAGGTAAAGAAAAAACTTGATGAAATGTACAAATATTTTTAGTAAGGCCCTAGAATATACTCCCCTAGAATATACTGGTAGTGTCTGGTATTTATACTAGTAATGAAGAAAAATGCCATAATTTTGATGACCAGCCATTGGTCACCATCTCTGTACAAATACCGTTATCTCCCCCTCCAAATGACCAGACGACACGTCCGTCCTGAGCCACAGCGATGGTGTGAGAGCTCCCACATGCTGCCTGACCCACCCCACTGATGTCCTTCACCAGTGTAGGCACATTACGACTATGACTGTCACTGTGGCCTGAAGATAGAAATAGCATCATTGTCCATCACTTTTCCTTTACATTTCACTGTCTAATGATCATCAATTTTTTTTATAAAGCACTTTTTACAGAGTCATTGTCTGGTATTGTGTGTACGTATTGAGTAGTAAAAATTTTTTTCTTTGCAATAAGTGGAAACAAGTGTACCCAGCCTGCCGAAGTCTCCTTCTCCCCAGGTGTACAGCTCTCCGTCGTTTGTAACTGCAGCACTGTGTCTGTAGCCAGCAGACACACACACCACAACCTGAAAGTCAAAGTCATGCAGAATATATATATATATATATATATATATATATACACACACAGTGGATATAAAAAGTCTACACACCCCTGTGACAATGCCAAGTTTTTGAGATGTAAAAGAATGAGACAAAGATAAATCATGTCAGAACTTTTTCCACTTTTAATGTGACCTATAATGTGAACAATCCAATTGAAAAACAAACTGAAATCTTCGTGGGGGAAAAATGAAAAATAAAAACCTTACAATAACCTGGTTGCATAAGTGTGCACACCCTCTTATAACTGGGGATGTGGCTGTGTTCAGAATTAACCAATCACATTCAAACTCATGTTAAATAGAAGTAATTACACACCTGCCATCATTTAAAATGACTCTGATTAATCCCAAATAAAGTTCACCTGTTCTCAGAGCAAAAGCCATGGTCCGCAGAGAGCTTCCAAAGCATCAGAGGGATCTCATTGTTGAAAGATATCAGTCAGGCGAAGAGTACAAAAGAATTTCCAAAGCATTAGATATACCATGGAACACAGTGAAGACAGTCATCATTAAGCGGAGAAAATATGGCACAACAGAGACATTACCAAGAACTGGACGTCCCTCCAAAATTGTTGAAAAGACGAGAAGAAAACTGGTCAGGGAGGCTTCCAAGAGGCCTACAGCAACATTAAAGGAACTGCAGGAATTTCTGGT
>JACXGI010003862.1:12728-58867 GCA_016801175.1 Esox masquinongy
AAGCCTTTTCTTACAAAGAAAAACATCCAAGCCCGGCTGAAGTTTGCAAAAACAAACATCAAGTCCCCCAAAAGCACGTGGGAAAATGTGTTATGGTCTGATGAAACCAAGGTTGAACTTTTTGGCCATAATTCCAAAAGGTATGTTTGGCGCAAAAACAACACTGCACATCACCCAAAGAACACCATACCCACAGTGACGCATGGTGGTGGCAGCATCATGCTTTGGGGCTGTTTTTCTTCAGCTGGAACCAGGGCCTTAGTCAGGGTGGAGAGAATTATGAACAGTTCCAAATACCAGGCAATTTTGGCACAAAACCTTCAGGCGTCCGTTAGAAAGCTGAAGATGAAGAGGAAGTTCACCTTTCAGCACGACAATGACCCAAAGCACACATCCAAATCCACAAAAGCATGGCTTCACCAGAAGAAGATTAACGTTTTTGAAATGGCCCAGCCAGAGCCCAGACCTGAATCCAATTGAACATCTGTGGGGTGATCTGAAGAGGGCTGTGCACAGGAGATGTCCTCCCAACCTGACAGATTTGGAGCGCTTTTGCAAAGAAGAGTGGGAAAATATTGCCACGTCAAGATGTGCCATGCTAATAGACTCCTACCCAAAAAGACTGAGTGCTGTAATAAAATCAAAAGGTGCTTCAACAAAGTATTAGTTTAAAGGTGTGCACACTTATGCAACCAGGTTACTGTACGGTTTCTATTTTTCATTTTTCCCCCTCGAAGATTTCAGTTTGTTTTTCAATTGAATTGTTCTCATTATAGGTTACATTAAAAGTGGAAAAAGTTCTGACATGATTTATCTTTGTCTCATTCTTTTACATCACAAAAACCTGACATTTTCACAGGGGTGTGTAGACTTTATATCCACTGTATATATATATACTATCCTTACTATCCTTTTTTTTGAATGCTTGGTTAAAAGGTCTGTTTTCATAAATCAGATTCTGTTTGAAATGGACTCTAGAACAAGTATGTGATGTTGTGTGCGATACCCCAGATACTATTTCAATCTAACCACACAATCAGTCTTCACTACAAGTTTACCTTGCCAAGCAGAGGACCCTGTATTATCTTGGGATATTTCTGAGTGGCACTGTTTCCGTGGCCCAGCTTCCCATAGTCGCCATCGCCCCAAGAAAATACCTCTCCCTCCCCCGTGACAGCAAGGGTGTGGCCGTCAGAGCCCTTGGACGAGGACACCTAAAGTGCAAAAAAGAACATCTGGATGAAAAGTTGAAATCAGCAGTGGGCCCTCCTGTTGCCCATGACCATTCAAAAGTTGGCTGTCTCGCTTTGTACGTTTTGAAAAAATTCTACACACTGAGCCATAACACAATGACAATCAGCAGGGGATCTACTGCATGCAGCTGAAAGGAGACATGGTGAATCTTGTACCTTGCGCATGTTTCTTGGAGGCTCCAGGACGAGCTTCTTGGGCATGGACTGGTTGTTGGAGTCCCCGAGACCCAGGCGGCCATAGCTCCCCTTCCCACAAGCCTTTACCGAGCCGTCGGCAGACACAGAAAAAGTGCAGTACTGGCCTGCTTCAATCTGCAATGGAATAGAGAAGACGCAGAAGTAGAGAAAAATGTCACTCATGGCAAAGACCTAGAATTTGACACTCGATAGAACCAATCATCTCAAACTGGACATGACATTAATGGCATTATTTCAGATGAATGCAAATGGTTTTAGCAAGCCACAATCAACGCCTGTTGAGCTGGTTAAGAAAACAAATAAAGCAGTGTTCACTAAGGCGCACTGTGGTCACAATTACACCACTGAAATTGCCGAGCTCCTCTAACAAGACACAGTTTAAACATTTTGAAAAAAAGTGACCTCACTCGGTCTCAGACCTATGACCACCAATCACAAGCCCAAAATGACATTCAGGTGTGCAACAGGAAATTTAGGGAGGGGGAGGCACTGCTCTTTGTTTTGATATGCTGTAATTAAATGTCACGCTTATTTCGTCCTCAAAACAAATGCTTTCTTTTCAGCTGCAAAGAGATTTTTGATGGATGATCATTTGATCGTTTTCGGAAAAAACTTTATTACATGTTTTGGTTATGTGATTGACTTTCTATGTCAGACGGCTGATTTATTTCCAGGGCTGACCCGGACTGTAGTCTGCTGGCTGAAATATTTTCTCCTCAAAACGAATTGTCAGCAAGGTGGACGGTTAACCAGGCTAGAAAGACACAGCTCCTCTTGGCCCTACAGGGAAAATGAAGTCAGCATGACGGCGTACCATTTGAGCGTCGCTGAAGCCCTGTGCTAGTTTGGGTTGGAGGATCTTCTCTAGAGTGCCCTCGGCCAGCTGGTGGGAGCTGTTGCTGCCCCAGACATACACCATGATCGCATCATTCTCTGTTCCACCAGTGGTGGCTGAACCTGCGCTGCAAGAACACAGGCAGTTGGACGCTAGGTTACAGATCTGAGGAGGAGAGAGGTAAGAAGGACAATTACACACAGCGTGAAAGTGCCTTTATTCAGTCCACTGTCATTCATTAAAAACGTCAGCAATTATTGCACTTCAGGGACATTTGGGGTTAACTGAACTGATTGGAGTGCTGCCCAGTTCTAGTTTTAACAGTCAGTTATCAATAAGATCCTGAACTATGAAATAGTTAGTCCTAATTGATTTTGTACAAACCAACCTCTTCAAATAGGCAGAGGGAAACATGGGAGAGGCTACAGAATCCATCAGCATCCTTCTTCAGGGCCTGAGTATTGAAAGAATCCCCACGAAAACCCTGGAAGAATAAAAAGACACAATTAATTAGAGGGTACAGGACCAGTAGTTTCCAACCTACTTGAATGACCTTGAAAAGAAGGTACTCAGAGTACTTTGTTACAGTTAAGGAAAACCTCACCGTTTATTAACAAGTAACACACTTTAACCAGGCAGTAGAATACAATGAAAAAACAGCTCTGAAAACATACTACCGACCAATGTTGTATCTATAACTTGCATCCCAAATGGCACCCTATTCTCTTTTAGGCCCGGGTCAAAGGTAGTGCACTAAATGGGGAATGAGGTTACATTTAGGACTTCACAATATACTAAGTTCAGCTAGACATCTCTTAAGTTTAACCAGGGGAATTCTTTATCAAATCACACAGAACATAAAAGCTTTCTACTAGATTTCCTATTGATTAAGTGACTAGCAAATCAAAAGAACAAACAGGCAGACATGATAGGCCAACCACACTGAAGAATGAACAGGCTTTTAACTGCAGGCATCAAGCCCAAAATCAAATCAAGACAAAATGAAAAAAGTTAACCTGATTAACAACAAAATACTATTGCCAGTTCCATCCCAACACAAAAGGCTACACTTTGGAAAGACATGAAAGTAATTGTATGAATTATTATATTGAAAGGACGTCCGTGGCACCAAACACTGATTAACTAGCCAGTGGATGAGCGAGTGAATGGTTAACCGGCTAGGGAAAATAAAGACAGTTACTTATAAGTAAATGTTAATATCCAGCTCTTTGTACCACTTATGCACCAATGACCAATGAAGTAGCTTAAAGGTTAGAGCATCAGACCAGCAACCGCTTTATCAAAAAATGTTCCTCTATCAAATTCCTGGGCCGGCAAGTTGAGAAATCGGGCGTTCTGTCTCTGGGAGTCTCTCTATTTACCAGGCCACTGCTTTTTCTGAGAACGTGTTCACGGTCAACAGCAACAAAAATATAAAAAATAAACAGAAACATATTACACCACTGCAACCACAAAGGCTCAGAGAAAGCATTTTAAATCAACACTTCCGCCTGGCCAGAGGTAGTGTAGCTAGAATCCTCTACCAAATGGGTACACATCACGGCTGTTTCCCAAATGGCACCCTTTTACCAAATAATGACCATAAGCCCTAGTTGAAAGTAAAACACTGTAAAGGAAATAGGGTGCCATTTGGGAAGCTGGTCTTCCCTATAAATAACAGAACATGAGAACCAATATTATTGATGACACCGATACCAGGTAGAACAGAAGCTTAAAACGAAAGGACACATTATTGATAACACCCATGCTGGAGACTAGGAGGTGGGGCACTTACCGAGTATTGCCTCATTTGTAGGAGTGTCTGACAGATGAGGTCGTAGCCTACTCCTCCCTCTGACTTTGAGCAGGAAGATGTATCGGACAGAGTAAAGGAAGAAGGTATTGAGGAGGTGGAGGCAGCAGAGGCGGCCAGAGCCACCTCCACCCACTCTAGCAGGAATCTCAGGGAGCCCCTCTGCACAGCCAGGCCCAGAAGCAGCTCCAGAGCCAGCCTGCGCCCTGCCCGGTCAGCCCCGCCATTCCCTGAGCTTATAGACGTCTTCTTCAGGAAGTCTGCCACCTGAGCCAGGCAGTCCAGCCCCACTGCCGGGATCTTGTTCTCATTGGCCAGTGACAGGGGCGGCAGTGAAGCCAGAACAGAGGATGCAGTGGCCAACACATCGTTACAGAGAGCTGCTCCCGGGTCCTCCCGGGAGTACCGCCAGTTCTGCTGCAGCAAGGCAAAGAGAAGACTCAGCCCTGTCCGTACGCCCATCTCTATCAGAACCTCTGTCCCCGATTTAGCCCTGGACGCCCCTCCAGGTACCCAGGGCTCGGAGGCAGGCTCCAGGGCTCCGCTGTCCTGGCTAGCCGTGGCCTGTGGGGGAGAAGGCGCCCGGAAGCGGTCGTGGTACTTGTTGTGGATGGCATAGTAGATACGCTGGAGGACCACGAGGCGATGGTGAAGACCCAGGGCGTAGGGGGTCCTGGCCAGCACACGGTGGGCCAGGCAGCGCTGGCTGTGGAGTAAGGCCGAGAGGTACTCCTCCTTCTCCTCTGCAGCACTGGACTCATACTGGAAGTCTGGCAGGCGGGGGCCGATCAGGTCCTGAAATTGCAACAAAGTAAAAGATGCAGCTTTAACTCATATTTTGAGCTTAAAGCACTTAAAGTTTACCCTGATCCCAGTTCAGTTTGTGCTGCAACCTACTCGCTCCTCTTATTGCCCAGCCAAATAGGCTTAGTCCTGACAATGATTGACAGCTGGATAGCACAACATCCCAAACAGACAATCAGGCTGTATCTTAGAGTACAAGAGCCGAGCACATTTTATCCCTTGTTTTGTTTACCTGCACGGGCTGGGCCAGTCCCATCACCTCCTTATTGTGCAGCAACTTGGCATAGAGGCCTGCAGCACCCTGGCGCGTGGCCGTCTGGACACTGTCTTCCGCCGCCCAGGAGCTGTTTAGATGCTCCTGCCACTTTAACATCACATGGGTCTGGCAAGGCACCATTTCTCCTGATCATTATCTACACTGTGGAGTTGTGCAAGTAGGAGAAGGGGAGAAAAGAAATAGCATTTGTAAAAGTTGAGATAATATAATGATGCTATATGCCAAGGGTAGGCAACTTCAATCCTGCTGGTTGAAGTTTCAATTGTCTGAGGTCTGAATGAATCGCTGATTAGACGACGATTAAAACCAGAAGCATTTTGGCCTGGAAGAACCAGATTTGCCTACCCCTGCGATAAAGTTAAATTTGGACCAACAGCAGGGTTTTTCAACAGCAGGCCTGAAGGACTAAAATAATTTGGTTTTCATCCTCTTTTTTTAAAAGGGTTGGGGCTGGCTTTATTAACCACCCGGAAAGAAAGTCCCTGAGTTTTGACCGTCCCCTGGGACCAGAGTTGAATAACCTTGGCCTGACTGTATTACTAGAAATTAAATTCTAAAAGTCTAGGGCCTCAAGATCTAAAGATGAAGAGGCAACCAAAACTCTCACACAAGTTGCCGAAATCTTATTCCTGACAATGCTCAGTATCATTCCCATCGTTTCCATGAATAACATGAACACAGGCTGCACGTGTTTCTAACATAATGGATAAAAGCCATTGTTTTGCAAACCGCATTTATGTACCCTAAATCCAGGAGAAACCTTACCCATTATTAATTCAACTACAAGGAAACTTAAAGCCCCAGCCATTTTCCCCCTGCTACCTCTGCAGGTCTATAGGTAGATGTTGAGTGAGAAAATGAAAAGTGTGTGTGTGTGTCTTTGCATGCGCATGCTTGTGCGTTTTCCTATACAAGTGCCAGCCCTGAACCCAGTGGGTGAAAAATTAGGTCAGGCATGCAGATCCAGATCAAGGAATTGTGATGCTAGCAATAAGAAGCAGGACTGATTCTAATCTAGTACAGTAGCTATGTGCCACAATGACTCAACACCCTAGAGACTACTTCTATACATTGACCTGTGAATTACAGACTGGTTCAACAGTGCAGTCCATAACAAAATGGACAGTGTCATATGTTTTGGCGCTGTGCCATTTCCAGTCGAGGACTTGCAAATAAAAAACTTATTCTGGATGAATGTGTAACATGCTGTTCATATACAGCTCCGGAAAAAACTAAGAGACCACTGCACCTTTTTCTTTCCTTTACAAAAAAGTCGAAAAGGAAGGTTTTGAGTGAGCAACAGAAGGGTTAAAATTAAGAGACCACTGCAAATTGAACGCTTCTGTTCCTCACTCAAAACTTTCTTTTTCAACTTTTTTGGAAAGGAAAGAAAAAGGTGCAGTGGTCTCTTAATTTTTTCCGGAGCTGTATAATCTACAAGTAAAATCACAATCATACCCCAGTTAGCCATGAAATCCCAAGTTGAAAAAAGTTTTTAATGAAATGAAATTTTAAATGCAATTTTAAATGCATTTTTAAGTGAAGACAGTCAGCTTTAGGTACTTTTACATCCATTAACCATGAAACGTAATTAACCATGGAATTACAGCTCTGTATATTGACAGGGACCAGTTGTTGCATCGTTAGTTAATGCACAATAGGGCTAACAAAAGGCCTAAAGGTGATTCTAGCATTTGCATTCTGTTTTCCTCTTCAACAAGAGAAGTGAAGTGTCAATGCTAGTAAAAAAGGCCATCATGAGGCTGAGAAATCTGAATAAAGGAATCAGAGACATGGCTAAAACATTAGGAATAGCTAAAACAATACAACCTGTTAGACAATGGAAGACCAGTGTAGATGACCGAAGACTGTTTGCAATTGTGAAGAAAAAACCCTTTTCAACTGTCAGTGATCAAGAACACTATCCAGGAAAGACATAAATGTCTCAAACAGTACCATAAAGAAAAGACTTGACCAGCATCACCTCTGAGGGTTTTCCGCAAAAAACCACTGGTAGGTACCAAGAACAGAGCGGCTAGGTTACGGTTAGCAAAAAATTTACATTAAGAAACCTGTCAGGTTCTGGAACAAAGTCTTCTGGACAGATGAGATTACGTTTAGTTGGTCCCAGAGTGACAAAAAGAGGAAAGTGTAGAGAAACAAAGGAACTGCGCACAATCCAAAGCACAGCACCTCATCTGTGAAACATGGTGGAGGTAGTGATATGCCTTGGTCATCTATGGCTGTCACTGGAGCTGGCCCACTTGTCATCATTGATGATGTGACTGCTGACAGCAGAAGCAGGCTGAATTCTGAAGTGTACAAAAACATGATATCTGCTAAGATCCACCCCAATGGTTGAAAAAAACATGTTGGACAACAGCCTGCAACGGGATAATGACCCCATGTCCAAAGTTTCAAAACTTTACTTTCTTGAATATCACTCATTCAGACTTGATACTACAAATGCGATCTTCACCAAGTTGAGCATGTTATGATTTAAACTTCTGAATTGATAGTGCATTTTAAAACATTTTTGAACTATGTAATTTTTTTACATACTGGTACCAAATTCACACGTTGGTTACTATCTTATTATAACTATGAAATGCAGAAAAATCTTAGACGTTTGTAATAATTGCATAATTTAACTACACACTACCAGTCAAAAGGTTTAGAATAGCTCCTTTTTTGCAGTTTTAATTGAAATTTAAGCAGTTCAAGTCCAGTGAACAAACCTGGAATGGTACAAAGGTAAGCAGAAAACTGCCAGGTTAAAAAAAAAGGTTTAGGTTACCAAAAACTGAAAAATAATGTACATTTCAGAGTTATAAAAAATATATTTTTCAGGGAACAAGTAATGGGTTAACAACATACTTGTTCTGCAGCAACAGAAGAAAATTAAGCCTTGAAAGGAGATACTAACAAATCCAACAGGTGTTTGAATTTTTGTTGGATTACTTACAAACCCTCTGTATAAAAGCAGTGATGGAAAAGACTGTGTTACTACACTCTTAAGCATCATTTGGACAGTATTGACAGCAGAAAGTAGTATATTGCTATCACGATGGCGAAAACAATGAAATTAAAAAGGAAGACAGACAGACCATTTTATGGACCAATTAATAAAAATTGTAAAATCTTTGGTTCATTACGCAGGGTTTTTGTACGTCGTCAAGTAGGCATCCTCCTCCAAACATGGAGGAAGCACGATGGTCTGGGAATCTTTTGCTGACTCCAGAGTCGGCGACTTGCACAGAGTGAGTAAGATCAGAACCAAAACGGCTACCACAGCATTTTGCAGCGCCATGCAATACCTTCTGGTGTATGCCCAGTTGATCAGGGGTTGATACTAGAGCAAAATAATGACCCAAAAGATACCTCCAGGCTATGGCAGAACCACCTTAGAAGAACAGAACAAGACAGTAGGCTTCAAATCATGGAATGGCAAGCACAGTCTCCAGACTTAAACCCATTCGAGCTGGTTTGGGATGAATTGGGCAGAAGGGTGAAAGGAAAGCTTTCAAGTGCAACACATTTGTGGGAACTTCTGCAACGTTGTTGGGAAGAACTTTCCGAACAATATTTGATTTCCATTATAGCAAAAATGCCACCTGTGTGTTTGGCTGTTATGTCTGCAAAAGGTGGCTACTTTGATGTGTCAAAAATGTAGATTACATTTTGTTGAACAAAACGATTCCATGATTTATTTTTTGTCTCCAATTGTTAATTAGTTCTCTGCTTTCATTTCAGAGTACATTAAGACATTAAACTATGTGAATATCAATAAAAACTGGAATAGTTTAGGTTTTCTAAAATTATTTTACCAGTAGCGTGTGTGTGTGTGTGTGTGTGTGTGTATGTGTATGTGTATATGTATATGTATGTGTATATATATATATATATATATATATAGGAATGCTTTACTACAGTGTAAAAAAGTTGCATACATTTTGCACATTTAAGTTCCATTAATAAAACCTGGAAAGTTTTCGCAAATGACTGAAATAGTTTTATATTATTATTCAATGTTTTGGCAAAACAATAATTAAAGCATTGAGCGTAGTCAAATGAAACACAAAAGAATCAGTTAATTGCAATATTAAATTACAATACAAATAGAATCATAAGAACAGTGACAATCGTATTTCATATTGCATTGACACCTAAGTATCACAAAAATTCCCTACCCTACTGCAACTGTAGTTGGGTGGTCAGCTTGTGCCTTCAAACCCAATCAACTATTCCAGAATGCTGCAGCCCACCTAGTGCTTAACCTTCCTGTTATCCCATTTTACCCACTATTCTGCACACTTCACTGGCTTCAAGTTGATACTCATATTCACTGCCATGGTGCTTGCCTACTGCATGGAGTAGCAAGAGGATCTTCCGCTGGGTTTTTTCTGCCATAGAAACTATTATGCAGGTTGCCTAAATGTTTTTTGGCCCGCCTAATAAGAAATGACAAATTGCATTTACACCCAGCAAATAAAAACATTACTCCATCCGAAATTAAATAAACATTTCCATCTCTAGCTAGTTGAAAAAGAGCTTAACAATGAGGCGATTGATGCATTTTATTTGCGTGTCTACCAGCTTTACAAAATTGCATTTGAATCAGTAGCATTCCAGCATAACACACTACTGCTTTGATATGCAGTAGCCTACGTTGTGAGATGTGGAAAATGTGTGCACCTTTGGCCACTGGTTCGGTGGGATTTCAACTGCTCTTTAACTTGCTCTCAGGTGTATTTTGGTGCTGTTCCTCCAACCATACCATGAATAGGCAGGTAGTCGAGCGCTTTAACTTCATAAGCTTAAGTTAAATTGTTAAAATTCCCACAAAATAATCAGAATTCTATCAAGGTGCCAAATGATCACATTCCACTCAGTCAATCTAGCTCTCAATCTCAACAGTATTGCTTTAAATAATATTATGAAGTATGGCTGCACAATTAATCAAAATATAATCGAACTTGCGATGTTGACTTGTGCAATATCAAAATCACCAACTTGAGTGATTTTCAGCTCCAAAAAAGGTGAATGATCTGGGCTTCATCATACGTCCATAACTGTTTTTCTTGCAGGTGCTGTAGGTATTTAGGTACTTAAATACCTAGACTAATTTTGTTTAAATACTTGATGGTTTTTCAATGTTAGTTTGAGTTAACACTGCAATTGCTAGCGAAGACGTCTGCTTCAAGTTAGCAAGTGGCACCAAGATATATTGGCCCACACAACAACATGGTTATTAAGTTTCGGCTTCAATGTCAGTGCCTACAAACAAACTTAATATGGGAGAAAATATACCTCAAGGGTTGAGAAATTTTGCCTAACCAGCTATGACAAGGGCACAAACATAGCAAACGCTGCAAACGCCATTGCATTAAATGAGCAGATAAATGGTATAGTGCGACACAGGCTGCACTTTTAAATTGGTAATAAGTATAAAATAGAAAACACTGAACTTGAACTTGATTTTTATTCAGTTTAATAGCACATTATGTAGGCTATTATGTCTATTTTTAAGTGAGATTATCTACACTGTTTATACCCATGTTTGAAAATCGCAAATCATAACCATAATTGCAATATTTGTCAAAAAAATTGCGATTCAATATTTTATCCAAATCGTGCAGCCCTGGTTTTCTAGACAGAGAACATGCCTGATTAGACGTGGCACGGTTCTCAATTTGTAGCCTTTTGGACGTACTGTATGCTTAGGCTACTCTAGATAGGCATGAGGCAACTAAACAGGTTGCTTTGTAATGAAAATCACCTGATTAATTAATTCCATATTTTACAATTTAAAATTACTTGTATCATTACAGATGTTTTGATCAGCATATTTCATCAATTACTTGGCCTAATGCTAGAGATCAACTCATCCATCTACTTATCAGGAAGTCGCTCTGGATAGGAGCATCTGCTAAACTACTTAGCCTAAATGTAAAAGATTTTATAGGACTTGAACATCTGTATTCAAAAATATTCAAAACAGTATGTCAGGAAATTTTGCGGATGGGCTACTGTCAAAACATTTTGTTTCACCAATCAATACATAAGAAAGCTACTTCTAAAATGGTGCATGGGTGAGCAATTTTTGCAATGCAACTGTTCTTAGCTACATGGAAATTGTTCAGAGTTGCAGAAAATTTGCTTTATAATTACAAAGATTTTTATCAGCTCCTGGGAGAAATGTGTAGAATTTTAAGAAATTGTCTTACATTATCAAGACAGGGAAGATTCTGTGGGGTGACAGGCCATCTTCACTAATGGCACTCCGCTGACAACACCCACCACCTAACGCCCTTATGGATCCTGAAAAAAAACACTGATCCCTAACCAAGATCTTTATTCTTCCAAAACTGGTGGATTGCACTTGCCACACCTAGTCTGCCCAGTCAAAGCTTTTCTTTGTCCCTTCACCCGAATAGTGAAACCAGCTTTCTCTTGAAGTAGGCGTACCTGCTATGTCGATTGAGATGTAATGTGTTTAAGTAATTAGGCTTGAATCAAAAAGGATTCTGTCAAAATGTGAATTCCAAAGGATTTACCCCAATGTTGCACAGTGGCCATAGAGGCTATGACTTAATACTGTCTATGCTTTGACAAAAGTTGTTTCTGACCAAAGCCTTAGCATTTAAAACTAAAACTTGAATCTGATTGCAAGAGTTTTTTACCCATTTTCTTTTCATTGGATGACATGAAATTAAAATGACTAATTATTGTCCAAACTGACATAGAGCTGTGGCTAGTGAATAACTGATTCACATAACAGTTTGCAGCGATCACCTGGTGAGTGGCAGCAGAGTATCAAGAGAATCAGTAGGAGTAAAGTAACATGAGCCGTCAGTGATTTAATTTATAAATACATTCTCTTCAAGTCTGTTACAACACAGCACAGGGAGGCTACACATTGCAGCTGAGCAGTAGGCACATGACCGGTTAAACGTTTGACACACTATCCCAATGGACACAGTCTTTTTTTTACCGTCAATGTCTAGCCAAGCAACTTTCCAGATGTCTAGTTCTAGTCTAGACTAATTCATTGTGAAGTTGCATACACCACCACCCTGATTGCCAACCCAAACTCCTTTTCCAAATAAAGCATGTCAACAAGCAACCAAGTAGTACGGCTGATATGAGCTGGCTCATAAAAGAGTGGCCTAATGGCTTTTTTTTTATTAGCCTTGGATTTACTTTAAGCTGCAAACACCCATCCTATCCTAACAGCGGCAACCTTCACCTTCAACAGGTCAATAGCAAGAGCCTTTACATTTCCCATTTAGATAGCTTGGACAAGACTGTCAAGTATAGTAGCCTAGCCTTTCTGGACTACTTGAACTTAATGCACAGTCAGTGTCCTTAGACTCATCAACCTTCATATAACTTGGGTGTACAGTAATTGGAACTGTAATACAAGAACATGATACAGCATCAATGCAGTGAGAGCTAGTTAAGGGTCAACAAAGTGTACAAGTGAATGAGACCGTCTTAAAGCTTTACAGTCAAATGCTGCATCCCAAAAGGCATGCCATTTGCTAGTACTACAAAGGGAATGTTAATTGGAGAAAGACAAAATTTTGTTACATGTCCGTATGTTATTTCTTAAAGATACTGAATTGTTTTTACTATATCAAAATTAGGGTTGCGCAATGTTGACAAAATATGATATTGCGATATTGATCATGAATATTGCAATATCAATATTCATTTCGATATTCTTAAACATTCATACAAACACAAAAGTTATGGGAAAACCCATCAAAATAGATTCATAACATGAAAACAACAAGTTTTCATACAACACAAGGGTTTATTTCAACTGACAGTCATATTGGACTGGTACAACATGAATAAATAAATAAAAACCATGTCTACAGAACAGGACATGTTGTACTGGTGGTAGCAGACCTGCCAACCCTGCCAACTTGTTAGAGTACCAGATGCACATGGCAAATTGGGGCTCAGAACTGCCATTTGCACTTGCATTTGCCTACATTGCACATCTATACATGCCACTTGTACATACATTATACTTAATACTTGTACATTTTCTACCTTCTTATATTTGCACATCTGGTTAGATGCTAACTGCATTTTGTTGTACTGTACTTGTATGTTCAATGACAATAATGTTGAATCTAATTTAGTCTAAAGTTTTTCTTAGGATATGTCCCCAAGTTTAGTCTACAGTTGAGGAACGCTGGTCAACTCTCAAACAGGTATTGGCTTTTTAGACACGGTACTTACTCAACACTAAAAGCAAAAGTCGTTCAAAAACAAAAAAGACTAAAAGTCGTTTGAAACATAAAAACAAATGATCGCATGGACAGACTGCAAACTAGCTACACAAAGCGTTGTAGGCTAACACAAAGGGAATCTGAACGCTGTTCGCTAGAAGAGTCCGGTGTTTCAGCCTATGTGAAGGTGCCTATTGTATTTCTTGGCAGCGCATACATTATTTGAGATTTTTTAAATTGATTCAAATCTAGTGCAAAGGCGTTTTAGAAGCATTGCTTCTATAGCTAATACCGCAGACTCATTCATTCTTTATCGCGCAGTCTTCTAAACACCCGACTCTATTTAATGCCAAGATGTTTATATTTATTTTATTATACTTTTGTAATGTGACGTGGATCAAAATTACAGTTACAGTCTATCGCGTAACTTTTTGGCCACTAACGTTTCCTCTTCGATCTCCGTTGTTTCCTTGTCTCCCTAAGCTACACTCATCTTATTACTTTTCTGTCCTTTCTTTTCTTTAGCTCCTCTGACTCGCTTTGCAATCTCTCTGTCCTTTCTTTGCTTTCGCCCATCTGACTCATTTCGCAGTCTCCATCTCTCTTCACTCACTGTAGAAGTATGCACACACGTCACGTGGCATGCTCCATAGGGTATGTTCGTGTGGCGGACCCGTTGCGGTCACAAATGCATGTAACTGGGCAACTGGCCAATGAAACATGACCATTATATAGCAGTTTCAAGCGGGCTCTAAATCGAACAAAACTTAGCCACACAGCCAACCGACACATCTCTCCACAAAATAAACGGAATATCGTATACTTTCCGCGACATTTTCGATTTTGATAATGCGCAACGTGATATTGCGATAACGGTATTGAGTCAATATATCGTGCACCCCTAATCACAATATTAACTTTTTGTGTTAGTTTGCTTTAACTGCACAAAATCTCCAGTGTCATTTCTTAATTGCTCTCCATCTTCAAAAATGTGTTTTCAGCAATTACAATTCCATGACTTCCCTCTTCAGAAGACATATGGTGAGCAACATATTTGGAACCACAAAATCACAAATAAACACAGTATCAATTCCCAATATATATAACTGTGAGGAGCCTTATCCATAGTATAGGCACCAAATTAGGGGCGGCAGATGATGTCACTGTCAAATGTAAGATTTGATAGAGAGTAAAGAGCCACATTCTGAGCCTAATCACACACAAGCCAGAGATCTGGCAGTTTGCCTAGAACCCAGCCCTAGACTAGGCCTAACCTATTTAGTTTCCAGTGGATAAAAATAGTGAGGACCTTCTTTAAGACAGTAACATTAGGAAACAGTTTAGGTATTGAGTTGGCAGTCAGCTAGTAAGACCTACTAACTCCCTGAATATGCAACCTCCCTGACCTGAACTAGAACTTAAGCCAGCTAACAGATCGTATGGATCAACAGAAAGACCTATTTGGATACTAGGGGGCTATCAGTATGAGAATGAATGTCACTCTAGAGGCCTCACACTTGTTCTAGAATCAGGTTTAAGTGCAGATATTGCAGGCTGTCTTGATTATTTACTCTACACAAGAGCAAAAGGGAAGATTAAGTTACATGTTACTAATAATACAGCTAAACTAAAGAAATAATGCTAAGTTTGCTATACAATGTATTGAAGTAACAGAAATCTGAGCCTTTTCCCCCCAGACACACAAGGGCTAAAGTCCTAGCCTATAAAGCATGTTCAATGTAAATTCTAAATTTAATCCAAGTGTTTGGTAGTCTAGAACGTAGCTTAATCGTGGTCTGGGAAAACCATCTAATGCAGATAGTGATCAGGATTGCAGCATAACAGCGACAGAGCTGGGGTAAATCAATGGGATTCCTTTCAGACATGAGCATGTCTAGCAATTGATCCCCAAGTCAGATTTCAACAATCACATAGGAATAACTTGTATTTGCTGAGCTGAGATTCAAATATAAGATACTAGTGTAGCGCTAAATTCTGCTTAAATTAGCCTCATGGCAATGCTTGGAACAAGATCAACGGCATGTTTCTTCCTTGTCAACAAACTAGCAACAACTGCACTAACAACCTTTGACAGAGGTTTGTAAAGGAAATCATTTTTCTCAGAATGATCTTCTGTCATGGTATGAGTGCATGCCAAACATTCACACCACAAGGATGCAAATTTGGCCTGAAATCCCCACACAAATCGAAGACACTGCACATAGTTAGGTTTGCAGAAAACAGAAAACAAACTGCCTAAGAAATTTATGAAAACAACAACTTTGGGGGGTTTGTAATGCATACCTGAAAACAGCGTATTGTATAAAGCCATCTACAGTACGGACTACTGCACAAACTAGATATCTAATTTCCCTTACGTTAGGTGAATAGCACAGTACAATATCCACCAAAGGCTATCCATTGTGATCTGATAGTATAAATTACAGCTGTCGTATTCAGCAACAGCTTGAATCTTGATCCTTGTAAGTTAGCTTGCTAGCTAGTACACTACTGAACAGTACAATAATACACCTAAAACGCTAGCTGGTTAATTAGCCCGTTACTACTGCTCTTTAACAATGCAGTAGCTTACCAGGTTTCTTATAGCGATCTTGTCAAACATGACTATTAACCAACGGGACTGTGTTATTATGTCATTAACGTTTAACCAACTTACTAGGATCTACCTAACTTAGCTAGACAGCAAAATAACGATATGACTACGCTAGCTGAAACAAGACTAGCTTGAAATAGAAACAAGTAGCAAAGCTGTACAGTATCTACGTATTGATTTTGCTCGTTTCGTAGCGCAACATTACCTAACTACAATTACATGTAGCGGTAATTTGTTAATTTAAAATACACGTACACAAATGCCTACAAAATAAACCCTTACCTCTCCTTTCAGTGTCATTCACACCCGGTCTCTGCTTTCCTCGTAAAACGCTAGCCTGTTACAGTATCCTTCCTAGCAAACGTAAGCTAACGTTACAGTAGGCAACCACTGCACTGCAGTTGACAGATACTGTCGCTAACGTTAGTTGACGGCCAACAAGTTTTGCAAATAACTCTGAATCGAAAATAAATGAATTCAACTGAATGGCCGGTCAGGCCATACACACATGCAATTAGCCAGTTTCCAAACAGGTACCTAAATGTTTTCCGTATTGCCTGGATGATAACGTTGCAACAATAATGTAGCCTACTCTCCCTCTTTGCCATGAAAAACAGCACAGCCAGCCAGTCACGCTTGGGCGTCAGCTTGAACGCATGGAAACGTAACCGGAGACCAATGAAATTGGATTTGACCGAAAACAAGTTGGGCAAGATATTAGAAAACCCAGATATCTTGCCCAACGTTTTATTTACGTTTACCTGTGGTTCACTTGTCACTAATATTAATAATAAAACATGGAATTTAAATCGCCTTCCAAACACACTGCACTAAAAAAATTAAAATGTAGAAAAAATAGGCTACTAGTTAATATCAACTACAAGAGATGAGGCGGTTGGAGCTATGCTGAGATGAAAGGCCAGAATAAACGGTTGTATTAAACTGTTTTTAAGGTGACAGTGATACAACTTGTTCCAGGTTTTTTTCGTAACGGTGCTACATTTTTGGGCCTCCATGGTGCACAATCTTGCATTTGAGATGGTGAGTAGTCCAGAGTCAGAATCAGCGATCAACTATATGATACTGCCATCTACTGTCTAGTGTGTGTGTGTGTGTGTGTGTGTGTGTGTGTGTGTGTACCAGGGCTTCCGTTAACTAGATTTTGGCCGATAAAAAAAGTGTAAAGACGGTAAAATCGTTGGCTGTTGGCCAAGACTCCGGAAGAATTGTTAATTCCCAAAAAATGCTGCTAGCTAAATCCTCATGAGGAACTTCAGTGAAGTGTACCCTAACTGTAAAAAACTGTCAATGATTGCCTATCATCCCAATTTACAGTGACCACGGAGGGGGGATTCTCTGCAAAAACCGAATAAAGACCAAGATCCTGTCTTCAGGAAAACATCGTAGGCAGGCTAATGCGCATCGCAAGCTGCTTGAATAAGTTGGGCAATTAAGATTTCCCACTTAAAGCAGGTCAAGAACCGCAGTAAATGCGGACTCATGGGGATGATACACCTACCGCGGCCACGCCCCGTGAAAGCGCCGCTCCCATAAGTTTCCAATGACAACATAGGGTAGACAAACGATCTGTTTTCAAGCATCTGTGCAGACCGTAGCTAACGCCTTGATAACACCTCTGCGGCGTCAAAGCAGAAAGCTTGCAAAACATTTTGTGCAGCTACGCAATTACTCAGAACGCATTGATTCTCCACAGATGTTGCATGCTGTTTTTTATAAAATGGAGAGAATCATTTTCGCTGTAAATATTGTGTCAAGTATATGGGGCGCCGTTTGGAAAATGTTGCACGCTCTGTAATCCTGCTCAGTTTTTGCACATTTAGCACTGCCAAATGTAAAAAAATGCACTACAATTTTCAACTATCATTTAGAGGTTTTAGAGAGAAATTCATGTAAATTCATGCAATAACTTTTCCAAGAGTAGTGTTCTGCAGTAATTTATGAAATAATATATTAAATGTAAATGTTAAACGTAAATGTTAAATGTAAATGTTAAATCTAAATGTTAAATCTAAATGTTACATCTAAATGAAAATCCTAAATATAAATGTTAAATGTAAATCTAAATGTTGAACGTTAAATCTAAATGTTAAATCTTCAAAACGGAATATGACTGCCATTACGGTATTTGGCCACATGCAGTTGCCTCAAAACGGCTAGTGATGGGCATTTGGAATCACTAAAGTGCACTTATTCATTCAGTACAGTACTTTGAAAATTCGGATAATTTCATTCACTTCATTCATTCATTTAATTAATCTTTTGTCCAAGCTCTTAATTCCATGTCTATATCATGGTGGGACCTTGTTGTTTACTATAATAGCATTCTGTTTAGTGACTCACAAAAATGGTAATGTTACCTAATTCACCTTGTTTATTTTTTTCAACAATTACCAAATTATTCAGTCTACAGAAAATAATATCACAAGCAAACGTTGTAGGCACCCATGAACAACAGAAATAAAAAATGTATCTAATTCACTGTGCATATTTGGTTTCTGTAGTTAAAGAGCATGCACATCTTAGGCTGCAATGAAAAACCTGTGCTATCATATTGATTCATACTTGTTTCCTGTAGCAAGGCCGTAGCCATGGAGTCAGCATTGGGGGGACCAAATCAGCCGGGGGTCAGGGGGTTCCCCAAAGTAAAACATTCAAAAAAATATTTATAAGACTAATAACATCAATATTCATACAATCTGATATCACGATGTGGGTGTTGCTCCTACAACATCATAATTAATGTTGCTCCAGGACCATCATTGCAACTGACCTGTAGTCAGTTGGTTACCCCAGTCCAAAGACAGAATATTCCCCTGCTCCCCACCCTTTGACCTAACCCTAACCTCAGAGACACCTGTGCCTGAACCTAACCTCAGTGGGGCCTGTGCCTAAACCTAACCTCAGTGGGGCCTGTGCCTAAACCTAACCTCAGTGACACCTGTGCCTAAGCCTAACCTCAATTGTGCCAACATTAAGTATGATGTCGTCGGAACAACACCAACATGGCGATATCAGATCGGCATCAATATTTGCTCCTTTTCTCACTCACCTCCATGTCACCTGCTCTCCCTGCCCTGTTGGCATCTTCATGCTCTCTCTCTACCTCTCTTTCTTTACTCTGAACGCACCAGAGTGAACATGAAATAAATACTATCAGTAAACAAGTTGTGTTTCTTGCCATGATGTTCAGGAATGGATTACTAACCATTTCTGTTCTGAATGGCAATGATTATTGTATCAATAAACATTGACTCACCTCTTGTGCTACTGTATACTATTATCATCTGACTGGTACTCATTTTCTCACCGTTCTCAACTTTTCTTTTCTGAGGCTGCCCAAAAAACTAATGAATGTCACTGCCACCCTTCCTCGTGCTCATGATGACACCGTGAATGAAAGTTGACTAATAAAACTGCTTGCACTTTTATCAAACAAACACTAATAATGCTATTTATCATACAATAAGCAAATACAACTATACAGTATACTATATGAATATGCAATCAATTAAAATGACTACTGTCTGCATAAATGACTGTTATGTCTATGTTTTTTTCCTCCTGTAGGGAATGAGTATCAAGAATAAATAAAAAGAGAAAGACAACAGACATAAGACACATGACTACAGCACAGTAGAAACAAAGATACATTACAACCAACCACATAGAGAGACACCACTAAACTACACTGCTCAAAAAAATTAAGGGAACATAATCATCACAATATAACACCAAGTCAATTAAACTTCAGGGATATCAATCTGTCCAGTTAGGAAGCTTAAGCGATTGTGAATCAATGTCATCTGTTTTGGTGCAAATGAAAGCGATAACAGGTGCACTGGAGGCAACAGCAAGACAACCCCCAAAATAGGGAATGTTTTTGCTGGTGGTGGCCACAGACTATTGCTCTCTCCTTATCCTTCCTGAGTGATTCTTCTCTAGTTTTGCATTTTGCTAGTCACTACTGGTAGAATGAGGGGGTACCTGCAGCCCATGCAGGTTGCACAAGTAATCCAGCTCCTTCAGGATGGCACATCCATACGTGTCGTCGCAAGAAGGTTTGTTTTGTCTCCCAGTACAGTCTCAAGAGAATGGAGGAGATACCAGGAGACGGGTCGTAACACAAGGAGAGCTGGACAGGCCCAAAGAAGGGCATCCACCCAGTAGCAGGACCGGTATCTTGTCTTTTGTGCGAGAAGGATCAGGAGGTGCACTGCCAGAGCCCTACAAAATGACTTCCTGCGGGCTACTGGTGTGCTTGTTTCTTACCAAACTGTCAGAAACAGACTCCATGAGGGTGGCATGAGGGCCCGACGTCCTCTAGTGGGACCTGTGCTTACTGGCCCTCACGTTCCCCAGACCTGAATCCAATTGAGAACCTCTGGGACAGTATGTATCGGTGCATCAGATGCCGCCAAGTAGCGCCACAGACTGTCCAGGAGCTCAATGATGCCCTGATCCAGGTCTGAGAGGAGATCCCCCAGGACACCATCCACCGTCTCATCAGGAGCATGCCTAGACGTTGTCTGGAGTACAAACAAGCACGTTGGGGCTATACACACTACTGAATCACATTGTTTGAATCCAGCCCTCAATCGGTTGGTGATTTTGGTTTCCATTGGCCATTGTTATGTCAATTTGTTCTCAACGAATTAAACAATGTACGGTAAAGATTTTGATTTTTAATATATTTCTTTCATAGAGACCCAATGTGTGATTTAAGTGTTCCCTTAATTTTTTTGAGCAGTGTACATTAACACCAAGCACATGGAGAGACAACACTAAACTACATTAAAACCAGCACATAGGGAGACACCACTGAATTATGAAAGACAACAGAGCATGACCACAGGGCATGATAATAGCATACATGATAAAAACCATAGCCCAGCCAGCAGTGAATATAAAAGCAATACAGCAGGACACAGACATATTTAGACAATAGACAAAGACAACAACAGGGCAAAACTGTAGAACTACAATAAACAGACACATCACATGAAGAAGTTGAAGGTGATTGTGAATGTGTTTTTAAAAGTGGGAGTGTTGAAAAAAGTAGATTGTTTTATCATTTGTTGTAGTTGATTCCAATTGCTATGTGTAGAGAACTGAAAGGAGGAGTGACAGAAAGATGTGTTTGCTTTAGGGATTTTTAACTGGATGTGACTAGCAGAGTGGGTGATGTACCTGGGGGAGGAGGGGTGAAGTTGACATCTCAGACAGGGAGGGATTTTAATTTAACACTTTTTCTGTTAATAAATAATTCCATACATGTTATTTCATAGGTTTGATCTCTTCACTACTATCTACAATATAGAAAATAGTAGAAATAAAGACAAAACCTTCAATTAGGCATGTCACAACATTTGACTGGTACTGTAGTTGAATTCTGTATATTAATATTCTTGTGATTCGGTTGACCCATCCTCTGTCTCCCATCACAACAATTGAACTCTGTAGTTGATTGATAATCACAAATAGCCTCATGGTGACCTGCCCTCCTGTAGTTGATTGATAATCACCAATAGTCTCATGGTGACCTGCCCTCCTGTAGTTAACTGATAATCACCGACAGCCACATGGTGACCTGCCCTCCTGTAGTTGCTTGATAATCACCAATAGCCTCATGGTGACCTGCCCTCCTGTTGTTGTGGAATTTCTCTATCACACTGTCCTCCAGTGTAGATCAGAGAATGAACTGTATCATTACTGTGTCTGGGTGGTTTAATGGATGATCCAGAACATAATGGTGAACTTCACCATGCTTAAAGACAAACTATATGTCTTATTTGTTACAGTCAAACATCTCCCAATTACTTCCCTTTATGTGACTTAGTTGAATCTTGGCTTACCATTAATGTTCCCATCTAGTGGGAGCACTCCAAAAAACATGGATTTCCGCGTCAGGGTTAGGTGTCAGGTCTCAGTAGCATCATGCTGGCACATTAGAGATTCCGTAGCAACAATAAGACTTCCGGTTTTCGGATTTTGCCTTCATAATAAAAGTCTGCGGTAAAACGTGATTTTAATGATATTAAATGAATTTTGCCACTTTGCTTAGTGTATATTGTAAAAATATATTGTAGGAAATGTTCAGGAGAGTGGATAGATTATTTATATGCAAAAAAATCAAGGGGCACTGTGTATTTGCAATTGTTGCTGGCATTTTACTCCGCCCATACCATTGGCCACAATGCAAATGACTGTATATGAAATATATACAGTGGATATAAAAAGTCTACACACCCAGGTTAAAATGCCAGGTTTTTGTGATGTAAATGAGACAAAGATAAATCATGTCAGAACTTTTTCCATTTTTAATGTGACCTATAATGTGAACAATTCAATTGAAAAACAAACTGAAATCTTTGAGGGGGGAAAATAAAAAACTCACAATAACCTGGTTCATAAGTGCACACACTTAAACTAATACTTTATTGAAGCGCCATTTGATTTTATTACAGTACTCATTCTTTTTGGGTTGGAGTCTATTAGAATGGCACATCTTGACATGGCAATATTTGCCCACTCTTCTTTGCAAAAGCGCTCCAAATCTGTCAGATTGCGAGGACATCTCCTGTGCACAGCCCTCTTCAGATCACCCCACAGATGTTCAATTGGATTCAGGTCTGGGCTCTAGCTGGGCCATTCCAAAACGTTAATCTTCTTCTGGTGAAGCCATGCTTTTGTGGATTTGGATGTGTGCTTTGGGTCGTTGTCGTGCTTAAAGGTGAACTTCATCTTCAGCTTTCTAACGAACGCCTGAAGGTTTTGTGCCAAAATTGCCTGGTATTTGGAACTGTTCATAATTCCCTCCACCCTGACTAAGGCCCCGGTTCCAGCTGAAGAAAAACAGCCCCAAAGCATGATGCTGCCACCACTATGCTTCACTGTGGGTATGGTGTTCTTTGGGTGATGTGCAGTGTTGTTTTTGCACCAAACATACCTTTTGGAATTATGGCCAAAAAGTTCAACTTTGGTTTCATCAGAACATAACATTTTCCCACGTGCTTTTGGGGGACTTGATGTTTGTTTCTGCAAACTTCAGCCGGGCTTGGATGTTTTTCTTTGTAAGAAAAGGCTTCCGTCTTGCCACCCTACCCCATAGCCCATTCATATGAAGAATACGGGAGATTGTTGTCACACGTAGCACACAGCCAGTACTTGCCAGAAATTCCTGCAGTTCCTTTTATGTTGCTGTAGGCCTCTTGGAAGCCTCTCTGACCAGTTTTCTTCTCGTCTTTTCATCAATTTTGGAGGGACGTCCAGTTCTTGGTAATGTCTCTGTTGTGCCATATTTGCTCCACTTGATGATGACTGTCTTCCACTGTGTTCCATCTAATGCTTTGGAAATTCTCTTGTACCCTTCTCCTGACTGATATCTTTCAACAATGAGATCCCTCTGATGCTTTGGAAGCTCTCTGCGGACCATGGCTTTTGCTCTGAGTTGCAACTAAGAAAATGTCAAGAAAGTCCTACTAGAACAGCTGAACTTTATTTGTGATTAATCAGAGTCACTTTAAATGATGGCAGGTGTGTAATGACTTCTGTTTAACATTAGTTTGAATGTGATTGGTTAATTCTGAACACAGCCACACCCCCAGTTATAAGAGGGTGTGCACACTTATGCAACCAGGTTATTGTAAGGTTTTTATTTTTCATTTTTCCCCCTCTAAGATTTCAGTTTGTTTTTCAATTGAATTGTTCACATTATAGGTCACATTAAAAGTGGAAAAAGTTCTGACATGATTTATCTTTGTCTCATTCTTTTACATCACAAAAACCTGGCATTTTAACAGGGGTGTGTAGATTTTATATATCCACTGTATTGCCCAAAAAAAAAAAACTATTCTATAGGCCACAGTGAATGTATTGTAGGAAATGTTCAGGAGACTCTATAGAGTGATTAAATGCAAAATAATGAAGAGGCACTGTGTATTTACAATTGCTGCTGGAATTTTACGCCGCCCATACCATTGACCACAATGTAACTCAATGGATATGAGATACATATTGCCCTGTACAGAAAAAACTATTCTATACGCTGCAGGGAATGAATTGTAGGAAATGTTCAGGAGACTCTATAGATTGATTGTATGTAAAAAAAAATCAAGGGGCACTGTGTATTTGCAATTGTTGCTGGCATTTTACTCCGCCCATCCCATTGGCCACAATGCAAATGACTTCATATGAAATATATATTGCCCTATACAGAAAAAAGTATTCTATACACCGCAGTGAATGTATTGTAGGAAATGTTCAGGAGACTCTATAGAGTGATTATATGCAAAAAAAATCAAGGTGCACTGTGTATTTGCAGTTGTTGCTGGCATTTTACTCTGCCCATCCCATTGGCCACAATGTAACTCAATGGATATGAAATACATATTGCCCTGTACAGAAAAAACTGTTCTATACGCTGCAGTGAATGTATTGTAGGAAATGTTCAGGAGAGTGGATAGAGTAGTTATATGCAAAAAAATCAAGGGGCACTGTGTATTTGCAACTGTTGCAGGCATTTTAATCCATCCATCCCATTTGGCCACAATGTAACTCAATGGATATGAAATACATATTGACTCATACAGAAAAAACTATTCTATACGTCGCAGTGAATGTATTGTAGGAAATGTTCAGGAGAGTGAGTAATTATATGCAAAAAAATCAAGGGGCACTGTGTATTTGCAATTGTTGCTGGCATTTTACTCCACCCATCCTATTGGCCACAATGTAACTCAATGGATATGAAATAAATATTGCCCTATACAAAAAAAACTATTCTATACGCAGCAGTGAATGTATTGTAGGAAATGTTCAGGAGACTCGATAGTGATTATATGCAAAAAAATCAAGGGGCACTGTGTATTTGCAATTGTTGCTGGCATTTTACTTCGCCCATACCGTTGGTCACATTCCAAATTGCTCAATAGCCTTCAATTTAGATCCATTATTCCTTTTGTTAATGGAGGTGATAATCAACACTTGGTGATTACTTAACAATTCAACCAATGATCTAATGTAGTTGTCAATGACTTATATTAACCTGCTGTACCACCTTTAGAGATGTAGGTTATTTTAACTGTAAAAATATAAAATTAATGTTTAATGTGTGAATGTAATACTGAAAAGAAAGGGAATGTTTACATACTTTGTAAGAAATGTTGTTGTTGTTCCAGTTTTTAGCCACATCAGAACAGTACCAAAATTACTGTTAAACACCAACATGTAATTATATTCCAACTACCAAAGTACCAAGCTATTCTGCAAAATGTAGTGTAATTACCAGTTGAACTAAACTGTGCAAAATCTAGCTCGCTGCTCAGCATTTGTCCAAATTGCAATTTCTTAGAAAATTTAAAATGTTATTACTCCCGCTTGATAACTGGGTTTCTTTGATCATCTATAGAACTGTTTGCAGTTCTATTCATACAAAACATTCGGATTACTTTTGTACTTTTTATTAGTTTTATATTTTATTTGACTATAAAATTAACTTGTGCTATAGTTATCCCAATCGTCCTTTCAATTGCCAAGTAGCATCTAGTTCACAAATCTCTCATTTGATAGGCCTGTAAAATGGGAGGGTTTGTCCCATCAACCAGGTTAGTAGGACCAACCACATTTGCAGACAATCCTTGTTTGGACTCTGCTTGGATCAGCTTACATTTGTACTGAATCACTGTTCAAAAATTCCCTCAACGGCTTTTGAAGAGGCTTCGTTTCTTTATCAGGTTGGCAATTTCTTCTCAATTTGTTGGTGTTGCTGTTTGATTCATGTTGTTATGTTGTTAATTTCATTTGCCTGAGCAAAATTCTGATTTATTGAATGATTTGTATTGCCAAAATGTAGAGGCTGAAAATCAATATACACAGCTTCTCCTTATTGGCTTATTTAGATTATTTACAATAAAAGTCTTAAAAAGTATTCAAAGCAACATTCCCAGAGAGGTTTAATAAAACAGTTAGCCCAGGGCTAAATGGCTGAGACTCTTTAAAGCACCATGGACATCTCTATGTTACCAAATTTATAGCATATGGCTGCCCTGTATGTTGGTCCCGTACAGCCAAAACCCAGATCTTCATTCTCACTTTACTGACTTATTCTGACCGGGGATACCATCTGAGTGCATTTGTCTGAGTGCACTCAGATGGTAACTTCCTCTAAGAAAAAAAACACAGAACTGTTTTGCCCCTCCAGGACCAACATTGTGCAGCCCTGTAATATATTTGTCTCTAAGCAAATGTTCTCGTTCTAGACAGCCGGAAATAATATTGACTTTTCAGTCATGACAGGAATATTGTCCAGTTTGGCTCTGGCCATGCAGCAAAAAATTGGCCACATTCGAAATACAATCCCCATCCTAAGCGTCATAAACTCCAACTGCCAAGATGGAAGGAGATCATCTTGAGTAGAAAGGTGAGTCACTGGTTTGATTAACTGTATGTACTGCATCCCCTATCCTGTTATCATTTAGTACATCATCTTTTATATTGCATGTTGTTTGATGTAAGTTCTGAGTTGTAATGCCCCATATTATTTGTATTTATATTAAACCTAATAGCCCACATTCGGAATTTACTATGAAGGTTTTAGGATGTGCACATATTTTCAAAACAATATATATATAAAAAAAACATAATTATTGGGATAAATCTCTATCTTTCTTTCTTTATAGTTTGTCCTGGTCATTGGAGATTCTCATCTCCGTGCCTTAGTGGATAACATTGTCCCTATGCCAAATCAGGCTGATTGCACTGGTCGACCTTCCATGGCTTTTGGCTTTATGTCCACTCCTGGAGCAAGAGCTTCACATCTGATGGCAGATGTTCGTGGGGAGGTGTTACCCAAAGGCCTTGTCCCAAACATAGTATGTCTGATCGCTCCTGGTATCAACCTTGAAGCCAGCCCATCCATCGCTCAGGCAGGGGTAGTGTTTAAACAACTCCTCCTTGCTGCTAAATTGAGATGGCCTCAGGTAAAACTTTAACTGCCATTACTAGTTGTATAAACATGTTACTGTAAATGAAATGTGCAATTTCCCAGACATTTCTGTAAATTACTAAAATCTGTCAATACCACATCAAATTATTTTCAGATATTTGTCCTTGATTTTCCACACCAGATTGATAAGAAAAAGGACCTAAATTACCAAGAACTGCAGGTCCAGGAGTATGAAACCCAAGCATGGGATCTGGGTGTGACTTACAGAAGGGAGATGTCCAGGGCCTTCCGGCCCCACAAGCAATGGCCGAAAAGTTTCATTTGAGCAATGATTTTGAGATGCCAATTATGGCTACACTGATCAAGGACACTTTGTTTTAGAAAATACAGGTCATCGGTACAAATAGACCTCATTGTGCTGGGGTCCAAATTGTAAGCTATCTCATAATTTAAGGTAATTTCTTTACTTACTAGTAATGCAAGTTCAATATTATCCACTGTTACAAATATCTATTTAACCTCAAATATTCAAATCATTTACAAGGTGCTGTCAATGGTGGCGTCATCTGCAACACCCAGATCCCCATCAATGGTCAGCCTGACATGGACTCCTTAAAGTAGTATGAGAAAAAACTGTAGGGCTTACTTCACCCACTACAGAAGTATCTGGCATTACAGTATTTGGCTTTACATGCAAAGGTCATGGACATTGTAAAATATGAATATTATGAATATTATCATTGTTGAGGGAATTTCAAAACTCAGGAAGATGGAAGTAGTTGTGGTCCTTATGTGTGTTTGTTTGCTAAAGCAGTCCTATTTGGAGATAACATTAATTAATTCACTCAAAACAACATGAGATGTTCTATTTTATATGAATTATCAGAGAAAAGGTTATTGCATTAATATCAGAACATATTCAGCAGATGGTGAATGCCATGAAAAAAGTTCCATGTACATTATTACAAGAAGATTAGGCTGCAATAATGTGATCATGCAATAATGTGCACTTGCACTATGACTCTCAGAATGTTTATTGTATTTCAGGTGCTGATATCCTGACCCTAATCTTACATAAGGACATCCAAGACATCTGCTCTGTTACCATCTGGCAGGAGGTACTGGACCACCGGGGCTCTGAGACAATGTCTGTACCCAAGCAAGAAGATTATAAAGTGTTATTATTTTCTCTACAGTCCACAAACCATACTGAATACTCATATACAATACAAGCCTTCCTACTTCTCAATTGAAATATGTATCTTTCAATATAAGGACAGATACATATTTTTTTTCTCAAATTAAGCTATGGTTTGAATGTAGTTGTAATAAAATATATCCTTCTAACAGAGTTGATGAAGTTGAACTTGTTCTAGTATGTAATAGTTGGTTATGATGTGATTTTGTTATAAAATTATTTTGCTTCTCTAAAAAGTATAAAACTGTAAACAGTCTTTTGGGCTCATTTAAATCTCTAAAGGTGGTACAACAGGCTAATGACCAGTTAATACAAGTCATTGACAACTACATTAGATCGTTGGCTGAATTTTTAAGTAATCACCAAGTGGTGATTATCACCTCCATTAACAAAAGGAATAATGAATCTAAATTGAAGGCTATTCAGCAATTTGGAATGTGGCCAATGGTATGGGCGGAGTAAAATGCCAGCAACAATTGCAAATACACAGTGCCCCTTGATTTTTTTGCATATAATCACTATCGAGTCTCCTGAACATTTCCTACAATACATTCACTGCTGCGTATAGAATAGTTTTTTTTGTATAGGGCAATATTTATTTCATATCCATTGAGTTACATTGTGGCCAATAGGATGGGTGGAGTAAAATGCCAGCAACAATTGCAAATACACAGTGCCCCTTGATTTTTTTGCATATAATTACTCACTCTCCTGAACATTTCCTACAATACATTCACTGCGACGTATAGAATAGTTTTTTCTGTATGAGTCAATATGTATTTCATATCCATTGAGTTACATTGTGGCCAAATGGGATGGGTGGATTAAAATGCCTGCAACAGTTGCAAATACACAGTGCCCCTTGATTTTTTTGCATATAATTACTCTATCCACTCTCCTGAACATCTCCTACAATACATTCACTGCGGCGTATAGAATAGTTTTTTTCTGTATAGGGCAATATGTACATTTACTGTCTATTATAGTGTTTTGCATTAGGGCCTAAAGATGGTGTAGAAAATATTGTTTTGCTAGATGTAGCACACCATTCCCCATTTTAGACAGGTTTGTCTTACTCTACACACTCTCCTGAACATTTCCTACATTGCTTTCTCTGTGGAATATTCAATAGTTTATGAGCTACGCAGCAATATGTATTCCATATTCAGACATTGGCATTGTCTCAATTTTGCCCTTGGAACGTGTTTTAATACCCACTTTTTATTGAAATTACTCTTAAAAATGATCAAATTTGAATTGCTGTCAATGTTTTGAGAGGTACATTTTATTAAACAATTAATAAACTCAATTTATGTCAGTTTTGAAGTAATACGTTGGTCTCTTTTATTTTGAAAATCTCCTAATTATCGTGACCCGGAAGTGTTTCTTTAATGTTGCTCAAAAGACACTGATTTAGGTCCCCATGACAAAAAATCTCTCCTAACTGTGGTTAATAAATCAGGAAAATGTGATTAACTTTTCCCTTGGGCATTTCTTTGGCTTAGGTCTTATGTTTGGGGTAGAAATCACAATTGTGAATTAGGTCGTCCCAAACTGAACTACAAATGTTTATATCTGCAAACTGAGGTCAAATAGATCAAGAAATGAATGTGTTGCTTTGTGGTTTATCTGAATACAGTAGGCTTGGATTTTGTTGAGTCTCGAAGGTGTTTGGAACATGTTTTACACCAATATCCCTGTATGATTTATATGCGTTTATGTGCCAGGTAATGCTTGTTGGATTGAGAGAACTTGGTCCATACATGCATACTGTATATTAAATCAGAACATTGAAATAAATATACATATTATATATATATGTATGTGTGTGCATGTGTGTGTATGTGTGCATGTGTGTGTGTGTATATATATATATACAGTTAGGTCCGGAAATATTTGGACACACACAATTTTCATAATTTTGTCACTGTACACCACCACACTGGATTTGAAATGAAACATCTGAGATGCAATTGAAGTGCAGACTTTCAGGTTGAACAAAAATATTGTATGAAACGTTTCGGAATTGCAACCATTTTCATACACAGTCCCCTTATTTCAAGGACTCAAATGTAATTGGACAAATTAACACCATCATACATAAAATGTTCATTTTAAATACTTTGTCGACAATCCTTTGCAGGCAATGACTCCTTGAACGCATGGACATCACCAAATGCTGGGTTTCCTCCTTTGGGATGCTTTGCCAGGCCTTTACTGCAGCTGTCTTCAGTTGCTGTTTGTTAATGGGTCTTTCTGTCTTAACTTTTGTCTACAGCAACTAAAATGCTTGCTTGATCGGGTTGAGATCAGGTGATTGACTCAGCGATTGCGGAATATTCCACTTCTTTGCCTTGAAAAACTCCTGAGTTGCTTTCACTGTATGTTTTGAATCATTGTCCATCTGTAAATTGAAGCACCGTTCAATAAAATTTGCTGAATTTGGCTGAATCTGAGCAGACAATATATCCCTATACACTTCAGAATTCATCCGGCTGCTTCTGTCTTCTGTCACATCATCAATAAACACTAGTGACACAGTGCCATTGGAAGCCATGCATGCCCATGTCATCACACTGCCTCCACCGTGTTTTACAGATGATGAGGTATGCTTCGGATCATGAGCCATTCCAAGCCTTCTCCATACATTTTTCTTCCCATCATAATGGTACAAGTTCATCTTAGTTTCATCTGTCCAAAGAATGCTGTTCCAGAACAGGGCTGGCTTTTTTAGATGTTATTTATAAGTCTAATCTGGCCTTTCTATTCTTGAGGCTTATGAATGGTTTGCACTGAACTCTCTGTACTTCCACTTGTGAAGTCTTCTCTTTATGGTAGACTTGGAGAATGATATGCCTATCTCCTGGAGAGGATCTTACGACCACCACTGTTGTCTTCCGTGGACGTTCAGGCCTTTTTGCGTTGCAGAGCTCACCAGTACGTTCTTTTTTTCTCCATCTCTGGGATGTGCTCGACTAACAGGTCCGATCCATGGAGGCCCCACCTCGCAACAAACAGGACTGATTGGTGTATATATATCTGATCAGCCATAACATTATGACCACCTGCCTAATATTGTATAGATCCCTTTTTTGCCACCAAACAGCGCTGACCCGTTGAGATATGGACTCCAGTAGACCTCTGAAGGTGTGCTGTGGAATCTGGCACCAAGATGTTAGCAACAGATCCTTTACGTCCTGTAAATTGCAGGGTGGGGCCTCCATGGATCGGACTTGTTTGCCCAGCACATCCCACAGATGCTCGATTGAATTGAGATCTGGGGAATTTGGAGGCCAAGTCAGCACCTTGAACTCGTTGTTGTGTTGTTGTTCACCCGGCACAGCCAGAAGAGGACTGGTCACCCCTCTGAGCCTGGGTCCTCTCTAGGTTTCTTCCTCAATTTCGGCCTTCTTAGGGAGTTTTTCCTAGCCACTGAAATTCAACACTACTGTTGTTTGCTCCTTGGGGTTTTAAGGCCGAGTGTTTTGTAAAAGCACTTTGTGACAACTGCTGATGTAAAAAGGGCTTTATAAATAAATTTGATTGATTGATTGATTTTTTCCTTGGACCATTGTTCATAGGTACTGACCACTGCAGACCGGGAACACCCCACAAGGGCTGCAGTTGCTCTGAGACATTCGTATAGCCATCACAGTTTGGTCCTTGTCATAGTTGCTCAGATCCTTATGCTTGCCCATTTTTCCTGCTCTCTCACACATCAACTTTGAGGACAGAATGTTCACTTGCTGTCTAAAATATCCCACCCACTGACAGGTGCCATGATAACGAGATTATCAGTGTTATTCACTTCACCTGTCTGTGATCATAATGGTATGGCTGATCGGTGTACACTAGCGTTCACAAGTTTGGGGTCACTTAGAAATTTCCTTGTTTTCCATGAAAACACACATGAAATTAGTTTGAATAGGAAATATTGCAAAATAAATAAGAAATATAGTCATTGACGTGGTTAGAAATAATAATTTTTACATGAAAAAATTATTGTGTCCTTCAAAGTTTGCTTTTGCCAAAGAATCCTCATTTTGCAGCAATTGCAGCCTTTCAAACCTTTGGCATTCTAGCTGTCAATTTGTTGACATAGTAGTGTAATGAAAGATGTGTTTTGGAAGGTTTGTGAAGGTGCCATGGTGTCTCAACTCAGTGGGACATCCTAATCTCACACCAAAGGACCTATTTGCTTCCTGAAAGGAAGGGACATACACTGTGGGGGCCACGGTAGTCCTATCCGCTAAGACGAACCAGGTGTGAGGATGGACAAATCAATAAAGTAGAAATATGACTTTTGTTGGGTTAACCTCAAAGTTGTTTGGTCTTTTAATGTGTGTCTCATAAAGGGATAAACTCTCCAGTAGGTTCCAATGCTGTACATGTTATGTATCATTTGTTACAGGTAAATGTTTACTGGATGAAGACTCCTGCAAGACCAAGGGTCTAGCTTTGGATGATGCTAATTGAATATACTTTATGTAAATGTGTGAATGCTTTCTTTGCTTCCATTGTTTTAGTCAAGTTGAGGTGAACTTATTATAGATGCAATGGGCGAGTTTGGAATCGGACTGTCTGGGTGGGATAAATAGGGAAGCTTGTCTTGGGTCTAGGAGTCTATCACAGAAGCTCCTAGCACACCTTTGTGCTATAGTGTCTTAAATACTTATGGTATACTTAGTAGACTGTTAGACTAGTTGGGAGGACGTTGAATCGTGTTGGAATGTAACTATGTTTCATATTGTAACTTTATTACTTGATTGGAATAAATTGTATTACTTTGGATTATAGATTACTACGGCATTCCTCGTTCATCTCCATACTCAAGCTCGTAGGGCTACTGGTAATTACACACATAAGTAAGTCTATGTGACCAGACTTGGTATCCCTGAGTCCTGGATTTTCGAAACTGTCTGGGTAAACCCAGGAACACATGACATTGACTAGTCATCCCTGAGTCGTGGGCATCATAACATTCTGTGTAGCCCCAGGAACACATGCCATTTTACTGTATAGTTCATGTTAAACGACCTACACCTTATGGCCACTTATGATAACTCATATAGGCACACATGCATATGTAAATCGAGGTGACCAGACTGGTCATCCCTGAGTTCCAGGTTGCTACACGATCCCTTCATTTCTGTACTTGACTGATGAGGAGCATTGAGGATAACGTAGGCCGTGAAACACATGATCTTTTAAATGTTTTGTTTGTGATGAAAGATTAGCTACCTTTTCTAAGAACTTCCAGCATATCATGGTCATTTATGATTGCGTATGTTTACAAACAATATGGAGTCAGATTATTAGATATTAAATTATCACTTAGGTCATAGATTCTCATTTGCATTCATTTTCCTAACTGTCCACAGTAGCATTCTAATGCTACATTTGGTGAACACCGACGTTCACCAAATGTAGCATTATCTCCCATACTACATTTGGTGAACACCGACGTTGAGATCCGGCTAAAGAAAAACATTGTATGCTGAGAGCGGCAAACATTGGACACAGATTTTATTTCAGGTTCGGAATATTCTGCTGGACAGACATTTTTGTTTCCTGATGTTTTGGATTCTCGTTCCGGTTCTTCTGCAGTCCTGGTGAATACAAAAACTGTTCAGTTGGCTCAGGGAAATGTTTGCTTGCATCCAAATTTAGGCACACATAATATTGTATGTTTTGTTGCTTAGATATTCATTTCTCAAGGATTGAACGACCAGTATTATGTTTGAGTTAAACAAGGACTGTGTAGGAAGGGAGAATCACAATATGCTTTCTTATTGAAATGCATGGGAAACACAGGTGAGCAATATGCTTGCATGGCTTATAGGCCATGGCGTGAATTTATGTGGTGACAACGATAGCATAGTGAATTAGTACTTATCGGATGGATTTAAACTAGGGAATTCTAGAAAGTTCTGTAAAATGGTGTCGGCGCTAGGCTATCTAATGTTTAGGAAGAATTTGGCGTTAGAATATGGAAGATGGCCAAGTGCAAATTAATGTATTGACAAGATGAGTCACAACACTTAAAAGTTAAAGTGGATGGATTCGACTATGACAAGCAAAACTGGGCACAACAATAGCAGGCTTATCCTGATGAGTGAAAGGCATTAAAAACACAGTTGGCGTATAGCAGTGTTTCCCAATCCTGGTCCTCGGGACCCAATCGGGTGCATGTTTTTGTTTTTGCCCAAGCATTCACACACCTGTTTCAAATGTACCTTACCACTTACACACTTGATTGACGTAATCAACCTATCATCAAGTCTTTCATTTGGATCAGGAGTCTTTCATTTGGAACTGGCGTATAGTCAAAAGTATGCAGGGACCATAGAAGACTGTTTTGATAGAGTAGGCCTTCCTATTGCGGCAATCAAACAAGCAGTGTTAGATGGTAGGCCTATTTGGAATCAGGATAGTATGTCAGACTCAGAAGAGGAGGTAATGACTCTAACGGGTAATATGGTAGTGCATCCAGGGCAGGCTGGCGCAGTAGGCGGCCAAGTGGGTTATTCAAATACACCTCCGGCTGAAAGGGGAAAAATCGCCAGGTTTGAGTATAACCAGAATAATGTAATAGGTAGTGACATTTGCCCATCGTGCCACAGTAGAGATAAAAATAGACCCTTCTATCAACATCGCAACAAGGATAAACTAAAGAAACCAACAAAAATCGCAGTTCTGAAAACCATTCAGTATCATGATGGCAATAAGACACAGGTTAGTAGATCTTTAACTTGCGAAGAATACAATGTACACAAAAGCACAATCGGTATGTTGCCCAGAAAATGACGGTTTGAGGCATACTGGCAGAAACTTGGAGACTGATGGAGAAAATCTTGCAGGTCTAAAAAGAAGTCTAATAACACTGCGCGGACCTAAATCTACAGCATGGGATAAAAGAATGTGTCTAATGCAGGGCAAAGAACCATTTGAAGAATTTGCAGAGACAACATGGTTAAACTTTCAAGAGAATAGTGAGATAGAAAATCCTTCTCGGGATTCCAATATTATTTTACAAATGCTCAAAAACAACGCAGGACCTCATGTGCAACAGGCACTTAACCATGGTGCAGGTCCTCTAGCAAACATGTTCGATTCACTGGTTGGGTGGTTTACGTCAATTGAAAACCGACTGAATTTCACCAAACAAGAAAGTAAACGTGTAGCATCAGTTCAGCCTCAGTGGCTGACTGAAGGTGGTGACATCAAGGTAAAAACAGCAGAAAAATACCATTTCAAAAATATACCGCAATGCAGGTTTTGTAAAAGACCAGGACACGTAATAAAAGATTATCTGAAGAAAAGGGATCTTGAGTCTACAGCAGATAATGCTAACACCAAATGAAGGCTGAATCTTCAGATAAATGTTTGTTTGGAAAAGTAAAACAACAAATTAATCCATCTGCTCAAAATCCGCAGGACGCCATGCAAAAACAATTTGCCCAAATGACGAATGGTAGCTATCAATATGACCCCTTTTTTCAGCTGACCTCACTAATCTTATTGCAAAATATAACCAAAAATAGGGGTACGTGACCCTGACTGCATCACTCGGAACATTGTTTCTGAGTGGCAAAAGGATAAAGGTTAAGGCAAGCCTGGGGGGTTAGCAAACAAGTGTATTAATCGATACAGGAGCAGCGATGTCCTGTACAAATCTTCTGTTACCTTTGACAGATGAAAAAATAACCATCACCGGTATTGGTAATTCTAGAATGACAGCTACTCGTACTCAGAAGACTAAACTAGATTTGGGGTCTGCGGTAATAGAAGAACCACTCTGGTATTTACCTGGTAACACTGAGGGGACTGTCTTGGGTACGGACATAATGACAAAGCATGGTTTCGTCATACACTGGAGTCACAGATATCTGTAGGAGACACAGTGGGGGGAACCACTACGTCTGCTTCAGACTACGTCTGCTTCAGTGGGGGGAACCACTACGTCTGCTTCAGGTGAAATATGGGATAGTCAGGCATTGCAATTCTGTCACTAATTCCCCTATCTATCCAGTATCAAAACCAGATTACCAGCATTTGAATAGAGTGCTCCCAAGGTTACACCCATTGTCGCTAACCTGGCTACATTGCTAAGCCAGGTTCCAAAAAATGTAATTGCTAGTTTTCTGTGTTGAATATTGCTAATGGTTTTTGGTCTATTCCAGTCAGAGAGTCAGACCAGTGGAGACTGGCCTTCACAGTCTTGAATGTCCAGTTCACCTGGCGATGCTTGTCAGTGGGCTTGCACAACTCACCCTGTATTTTTAGCCGTGCAGTAGCCGACGTGTTGAAGCCACTAACAGGTACAGTTGAGGTCTTGCAGTATGTGGACGACATACTGATTGCAACAGGTGGCTCGTACGGGTACCATCTACAGCTCGTAGATAAGGTGTTGCATACAATGGGAGATGCAGGCTTCAAGATGAACAGGGCAAAGGCTCAGATTGCTTGTCAGGACGTCCAATACCTAGGTTGTACTCTGACGCAGAACCACAAGTCCTTGACCGAGGACAGACGTAAGTGCATTGCAGAAATGCCATGCCCACACACTTGGAATACTTTGCAAAAGGTTTTAGGCACTGCCAATTTTCTGCGGGAATTAATCCCCGAATTTGCTAAAATCACATCTCTTTACTCTCTCATGAAGGGCTTGACCAGACCATCAGATGTTCTCAACTGGCAACCTGAGCATGAGGAGACTTTCACCAACTTGAAGCGTAAGCTGAGTTCAACCACTGGCCCTTGTACTCCCTGACCCATCAAAGCGTTTCCATGTTCAGCTTGATACAGTGGACACTCTGAATAACGTCGTAGCCCAGGAATATGGAGGTAAGCTACGGCCTATAGCTTACTACAGCAGGAAGAAATCTCCAGTCGAACAGGGATTTGACCAGTGTACACAACACCTTCTGGCGGTGCATTGGTTGTTAACAACAACAGAACCCTTAGTCGGGTTTCAACCTGTGGTTGTACACACAGTGCACATGCCTGTTCAAATGTTGTTGCAAGGCAGAATCAAAGGAGTGTCTGCTCAATGTTTAACTAGATGGTTGGCAGATGTATAGGCTAGCGATATGACCACTGTCAATGACAGAATCCTACCTCACCTGCTTGGTGGGGGAGAGGGCCATCCACACACCTGTGAAACAGAACCAGAAGCTGTGGGGTAGGTCCTAGATTGAGAGCTTCCAGACAAGACGCGCGCATACATAGATGGTTCACGCTACTGGGAGGATGGTCAGTTTCACACAGACTGCGCAGCATGGTGTCCTCCTACTGTATGTAACACAAGTCAGGAACATTTGGTGAAGTTATCTCCTTCCATGTCCGTCCAAGAGGCAGAACTCATAGCGCTGATAGAAGCCATCAGGATTCCATCAGGATAACCCTGAACCGTTACCTGTATATACAGATAGCAGATATGCGTCTGGTTTGGTGCTTGACTACATGGCGCAATGGAAATTGCTCAAGTTCCTCACAGCAGCAGGACAAGTGATTCGGCACCAAGGTATCATCTCAATGATTTAGAACGAGATTAACAAACATAAGAATGTTCTCTCTGTAGTGAAGGTGCAGGCTCATATCACAAAAAAACCTTGCACGAGGAACACAATAGCGTTGTGGACAAGCTGGCAAAGCAGGCGGCACTCTCTGGACCTGTGGGGGCGGACTGTCAGGTGACACACATGTCAGTGCCATTCAGGCCACACCCATGGATTTGAGAGAATTCCAGAAGGAGTTCTGGATCTCTGAGGGGGAACTGGGGGCTAAATTGAAACAGGGTTCGTTAGTCACAATTGTACATGGGATTGTCCTACATGATGGAAAGTATGTGGTCAGCAGAGTGGCAGCTGAAATCGTCAGGTATTGTCAAGATCTGCAACACAACCAGGAGGAGTTTGGCCAGGGACAGCAACAAGTCTTTCAAGCCTGGTACTCCGGAGGTGTGGGCCAAGACCTCATGCCCTCCTAAGTTTAAACAGGGTAGGAGACAGGGAAATGAGAAAGTACATTCCTTAGACCTACAAGGATTTACAATGGAGAAGGAGAACTGACCCTACTCCCCCGGCACAATAATATAGCAGCGTAAGACCTTGGGGCTGAGACAGGAGGGTCCAGTGACACTGTGGCCCTATCTAGGGGAGGCCCAGGACAGGGCCCAACAGGCAGGAAATCAATCCACCCACATTGCCAAGCATCAACGAAATGGACACCCACCAACTGCAACCACCCTGAAATGAGGGCCGAGTATTGCCAGCAGAGTTCAACCCAATTGCACGAAGGGCGCAACAGAGAGACAAGCCAGTGACTCTGCCCCCAAATGGCATTGGAGGGAGGGCATCCCAGTGGCGATGAGAGCCCACCTGGCAAGACAGCAAGGGTGGACAGTATCAAGCCTTTCCGGTCACCTTCACATCCCTGGGCCAGACTGCATTTAATCATAGACCATGCTGAAGAGATGAGTCTTTAGTAGACACTTGAAATTTTGTACTGAGTCTGTACATTGAACCTTAGTTGGCAGATCATTTCACAGTAGTGGAGCTCTATGACAGAAAGCCCTGCCTCCGGCTGTTTGTTTAGAAATTCTAGGTACAATTAGAAGGCCTGCATCTTGCGATCTAAGGTTACGTGTAGGTATGCATGGCTGGATCATATCAGCGAGGTAAGTAGGACTTTATAAGTTAACAATAAATCCTTAAAATCAGCCCTAACCCTAATAGGCAGCCAGTGTAAAGAGGCTAGTACTGGAGTAATGTGTTCAAATTTTTTTGTTCTAGTTAGGATTCTAGCAGCCATGTTCAACACTAATTGAATTTTATTAATTGATTTATCAGGGTAACCGGAAAGAAGAGCATTGCAGTAATCTAATCTAGAAGTAACAAAAGCATGGATTAGTTTTTCTGCATCCGTTTATGATAAAAATTTTCAGATTTTTGCAATGTTCCGAAGATGGAAAAAGAGCAAGTCTTGAGATATATTTTATATGTTCATCAAAAGAGAGGTCAGGGTCGAGGGTAATGCCGAGGTATCTTACAGTTTTTTGGGATAAGACCATACAGCCGTCGAGGTTCACAGTGAGCTCTGCCAACAAAAATCTTTGTTTATTGGGTCCTAAAACGAGCATTTCTGTTTTTCTTGAGTTTAAAAGCAAGTTCTCTGTCGGCCACTTCCTAATATCTGAAACGCATGCTTCCAAAGTAGCTAATTTTGGGGCTTCTCTATGCTTCATCGAAATATAAAACTGTGTGCCATCAGCGTAACAGTGAATATTGACATTGTGATTCCGGGTGACATCACCCAGAGGCAGCATATATATTGAGAACAATAATGGGCCCAAAACCGAGCCTTGAGAAACACCAAAACATACCTTTCATTTGTCAGAGGATATGCCATCCACACATACAAACTGATATCTTTCAGATAAATAGATTTAAACCAGGCTAGAACATGTCCACATAGCCCAATGTGGGTTTCCAGTCTCTCTAAGAGAAGGGAGTGATCAATAGTGCCAAAGGCAGCACTAAGATCAAGAAGCAACAGGACGGATGCGGAACCTTTGTCTGAGGCCATTAGAAGGTCATTTGTTACCTTCACGAGTGCAGTCTCAGTGCTCTGATGGGGTCTGAAACCGGCCTGCAGCATTTCATGAATGTTATTTGTCTTCAGGAAGGCATGCAGTTGTTTGGAAACACATTTTTAGACGATTTTTGAGAGGAACGGAGGTTCGATATTGGCCTATAATTGTTTAATATGTCTGGGTCCAGATTCGATTTTTTCTGGAGAGGCTTGATTTCCGCTATTTTTTGTGAGTTTGGTACACATCCGGAGGATAGGGAGCAATTTATTATGTTCAAAATTGGCTGACCTAGCACCGGAAATAGCTCCTTAAGTAGTTTTGTTGGAATCGGGTCTAGTTGGCAATTTGTGCGTTTAGAACTTATTACTAATTTAGTGAACGTGTCGAGTAATACAGGATCAAAAAATTCAAGTGTCCCCATTGGGGGTTCAGGTGATTCTCAGGACAATTGCGATTTTGGGGAATATACCTATTCAAGGTGGAGTCAGTTATTTGTTTTCTAATGGTGATGATCTTTTCATCAAAAAAGTTCATGTATTCATTACTGCTGAAGTGAAGACCCACTTCACTTGTTGAGCATTGCTTTTTTGTTAACTTTGCAACTGCGTCACATAGAAATTTTGGATTGTTTTTGTTCACCCCAATCTGGTTGGAGAAATAAGATGATCAAGCAAATGTGAATGCTTTTCGGTATTGTAGTGTACTGTCTATCCAAGCTAGTCTGAATACTTCCAACTTGGTGGAGCAACACTTTCGCTCCAATTTTCTCGAGGTTTGCTTGAATGCTCTAGTATTGTCTGTGTACCAGGGAGCGAGTTTCTTTTTACGTATTTCTTTTGTTTTTAGTGGTGCAACCATATCTAAAGTATTTCGCAGTGTTGAGTTTAAATCCTCGATTACATCGTTTGCGGATTTATTTACTCTGTCATCGATGAGCGAGCCTGGAAGAATATCAAGAAATCTATTTGTAGTCCGAGAATTTATATTACGGCTTTTGAAAGTCATTGTTTGGGGTGCAAGTGGTTTCTTGTTTTAACGGTAAATGTAATAAGACAGTGATCCGATATTCCAGGATTATGGGGAAAAATTATTTGATCTACAATATCTATTTCTCATTACAGGACTAAATCTAAGGTATGATTGTGGCAGTGCGTTGGACCTGAGACATGTTGGACAAAACCCACTGAGTCAATTATGGCTTCAAAAGCTTTTTGAAGAGGGTCATTGGACTTTTCCATATGAATATTGAAATCGCCAAAAATTTGAATATTATCTGCCATGACTACAAGGTTAGACAAGAATTCAAGAAATTCACTGAGGAACATTGTGTATGGCCCGGGGGGCCTGTAAATAGTAGCTATGAAAAACGATTTATCAGCCTGGTTAGCTTTCATGAGTAAAACTTCAAAAGAATGAAAACCAGTGACGTGTTTAAGTGTAAAATTATATTTACTGTCATAAATATTAGCAACACCCCCCCGCCCCCCTTTCGGGAAGCACAGGGGATATGTTCACTAGTGTTGCCAGGAGAAGAGGCCTCATTTAGGGCAGTAAATTCATCAGGCTTTAGCTATGCTTCACACAAGCCAATAACATCTAGTTTATGATCAGTGATTAATTCATTTACTGCAATTGCCTTTGGAGCAAGGGATCTAACATTAAGGAGTCCCATTTTGAGATGCAAGGTAATATAGTCATTTTTATTTGTGACCGAGGTGGAAGGCTTTATCTTCATAAGGTTGCTAGTGTTAGCACTACCTTGTTTAACTTTTCTCAGCCTGGAACGAGTCACAGTCGCAATAGACAAAACTATACGAACTACTCTCTTTATGCTATCGACAGACTCCACTATGTTAACAAACAGGCTAACAGCCTGCGGCCTGTCCTGCACCGTCTCATGGTGAGGCTATAGGAGTGAGACTCCTGTCTATGTTCCTAGATAAAAGAAGAGCACCACTCCAGCTAGGATGGAGTCCGTCGCTCTTCAGCAGATCAGGCTTGGCCCTATTTTTGGGAGAGTCCCAAAAAGAGAGCCAGTTATCTACAAACTCTAACTCCTGCGACGGGCAGAACTCCATTTTCAGCCAGCGATTAAGTTGCGCAAGTCTGCTGTAGAGCTCGTCACTACCCCTAGCTGGGATGGGGCCAGAGACAATTACTTGATGCTGACACATCTTTCTAGCTAATTTACACGCTGATGCAATGTTCTGCTTTGTAACCTCTGACTGTTTCATCCTAACGTCGTTGGTGCCAATGTGAATAACAATATCTCTATACTCTCTATACTTGCCAGTTTTGGACTTCGCTAGCACCAACCCCAGATTTGTGTCTCTGCCCCCCAGTAAACAGTGTACGTTAATGATCAAGTTGTAATGGGATCACTTCATACTTTTGTGAGAATGGAAATGACATGGAATTTGCACATGTAATACATTATAATCAGTAACTTTTAACGATACAAAACGAATAAATGTACATTCTCTACACAGCTATGCTAATGCTATCCAAGTGTCAAATACTCAATGGTGTGTCATAAGTGAAATGAACTCATTCTCCTACGGGGGATTAACCTTTCCAGCTAACCACACTTTCTGTTTGGAAGTGACAGAAGATTTCACAATGGGACAGTTGCATATCCTAGGTAGAGTCACTGACATTGCACCCTGGTGGGAGGATACATTCTATGAGGAAAACACCCGGTCATTGATGGAATCCATGGCGATGGTGAAACAGCTTCTACAGGACACCAACTGCCACCTCACTCAGGCACAGGCGGAAGTAAACTTGGCAAAGAAGACAGCTAAGATCCTGACCAGTGCCTCCACTTTGGTTGCAAGATATGAATATATGTGGTGAGACCACAAATTGAGAGAGATTAGCTACTTTTTCTTAGAACTTCCAGAATATCATGGTCATTTATGATTGCGTATGTTTACAAACAATATGGAGTCAGATTATTAGACATTAAATTATCACGTAGGTCATAGATTCTCATTTGCATTAATTTTCCTACCTGTCCACTCAGGAGCATTCTAAGGGGTTTACCTTTATCCCCCATACTACAACATAATCTGAAGAGACTTCACCCAATCCTTCCTGAAGCACCTCCCACAAGTTGGATTGGCTTGATGGGCATTTCTTACGTACCATACAGTCAAGCTGCTCCCTCAATAGCTCTGGTGACTGTGTTGGCCACTCCATTATAGACAGAATACCAGCTGACTGCTTCTTCCCTAAATAGTTCTTGGATCTGTGCTTTGATTGGAGTAATTGGCTCTAATCAAGTGCCGTCCACAGGGTATGGCATGGTGTTGCAAAGTGGAGTGATAGTCTTCCTTCTTCAACATCCCTTTTACCCAGTACAAATCTCCCACTTTACCACCATAAAAGCACCCCCAGATCATCACATTGCCTCCACCATGCTTGACAGATGGCATCAACACTCCTCCTGAATCTTTTCATTTGGTCTGCGTCTCACAAATCTTTATGACCTCAAACTTAGATTTGTCTGTCCATAGTACTTTTTCCAATGTTCCTCTGTCCAGTGTCTGTGTTCTTTTGCCCATCTTCATCTTTTCTTTTTATTGGCCAGTCTGAGACTGGCCAACATCCTGGAGTCACCTCTTCACTGTTGACATTGGGACTGGTGTTTTGCGGGTATTACTTAATGAAGCTACCAGTTAAGGACCTGTGAGACATCTGTTTCTCAAATTAATCACTCTAATGTATTTGTACCCTTGCTCTATTGGGCCTCCCACTCTTTTTATTCTGGTTAGAGCCAGTTTGCACTGTTGTTGCTGCTGCTTAAGACACTGAACTAGTCTGAAGAAGGCCAGTTTTATTGCTTTTTTAATTAGCAGAATAGTTTTCAGTGGTGCTAACATAATTGCAAAAGGGTTTTCTAATGATCAATTAGCCTTATTAAAAAATTCTAAACTTGGATTAGCAAACACCACGTGCCATTGGAACATTGGACTGATGGTTGCTGAGAATGGGCCTCTGTACACCTTCATTGAAAATCAGCCGTTTCCAACTACAATAGTAATTTACAACATTTACAATGTCTACACTGTATTTCTGATGAATTTCCTTTTCTTTTAATGTTAGTGTAGATATCAAGATCGTTCCGACAAATATAAGTAAATTTGGCTTTTCAGCATGTGTCATCAATGTAATTGGCTATATGCAATCACACAAAAATCTGTTTCTGTAAAATAAAATTACTGTTGTATTTTTATCTCACTTTTTATCTCACTATTTTTATCTCACTGTTGGTAAAGGAATGTCTGTAAAGTCTAAAAGATTTGGGTCACTGGGAACGCAAGGAATGCACCTTGTCATAACTGTGTTGGCAGAGATGGGGAGGAACGGATTATAATAAACAGTAACTATAATCTGTTAAATTACCAACTAAAATATTGTAATCGGATTACAGATACATTTGAAAAAATGTATGATTACTTTTGGATTACTTCAGTTGAAAATAATAATAGGTAATAGGTAATTATGACACCTTGCATTTATTTAATGTTTTAAAAACATAGTTATTTGAACCAAAATAATAATTGCGCGCCTCAGTTGTGTGCGATCATCATGTGCACAAAGGTGGGCGCGCATAACCACATTAGTGACCGATGAAGCGCTAGTTTAATTTCTCCGGTTTTGGTTGGTTGGATGGCTGGTGTGAACAACTGTCGTCAACCTAGCCGATTCTTGAAAATACTCGGTCATACTAACCGTTCGTAAAAATTGTGTTCGTGGCTATACCATTATATACGTGGGAGCGCTCTAAAACCAGTATGAGATTAAACAATGCATTCAACATTTCTGAAGATGTAAAATGAAAATATTTCAATGTTTATAGACCAGATCCGGACACCTTTTGAGAAGAAATATGAATGTCCTCTTGGGGATTCTATTACATTACTTTTATTTGATGCTAAACTACAGACTAATTTGTAACTATTAGTCATTAATTTCACTTGATTTGTGTTCAGTCAGATCTCCTCTATACACACAAAACAACACATATAGAGACATTTCACTCTATGACTTTGGAGAAGTTAATGTTTAAATATATAATGAATCTCTATGGAGATGTTAATGCTGTAACACTTAGCTACATTACAGGCTAAATTCCTATAATTAGTTAATGAATCCACTTAATTTCTGTTAAGGAAGGTCTCCTTTATAAGTACACCACATATAAAGATTTTTTACTATAGCATATATGAGAAATTTTCATATAAAGCTATAGTGCATCTTCATGGTGATGTGGATGCTGTCACACTTAAAGCTAAAGTGAAGGCACAATTCCTATAATTACTTAATGAGTACACATGACTTCTGTTAAGGAAGGTCTCCTTCATATGTACACGACATATGAAGAATTTTTACTGTAGGATTTTTGAGAAAATTGAATTTGAAGGTATAGTGCATCTACAGTATGGAGACTTGGATGCTGCCACATTACAGGCTCAATTCTAATGATTAGTTGATGATTCTACTTGATTTGAGTAAAGGTAGGTCCCCTCTACATGTGCACCACATATAGGGAATTATTACTGTATCTGTCACGGTATGGTGATGACCAGCAACATCGTGCCGTGCATTTCCGGTTCTCATCCACACACGAACACATCACAGACTTGTTAATTGTGTTTTGTCATTCATTACTCGCACTTGATTCCCCTTGTCTCATTATGTGTTCGTATAAATGTGTCCTCTGCTAGTCCTGTGTTGCTGATTGTTGTTGAATGTCCTTGTGAGTCTATGGCTGTTTGCTGTAATATATCAGCCCTGTACTTTGTATCAGTTTATGTTACCATTCGGTGTTTTGCTTGATTAAATTTAACATTCGAATGCAAGCAGCCTGTGCCTGGTTCCTCCATCAACCACCACCGTTACAGTATCATTGCTGAGAGATTTATATTGAAAGGAATAATGCATCTCTATGGTGACTTGAATGCAGCTACATTTGAAGCTACAATAGATGCTAAAATCCCATAATTAGTTAACGATTCTACATGATATGAGTTAAGGTAAGTCCCCTCTGTGTACACCACACACAGAGCAATTTTATGGTAGCATTTTGGATAAATTTACATTAATCCAATTTTACAATGTATGACGCATCTCTATGGCGACTTGAGTGCTGCTACACTTAAAGCTACAGTAAACGCACAAATCCCATAATTAGTTAATGATTCTACTTGGTTTGACTTAAGGTAGGTCTCTTCTATGTGTACACCACATATAGAGCAATTTTACTGAAGAATTTTGTGAGTAATTCACATTTAATGCATCTCTATGCATCTCTATGGCACCTTGAATGCAGCTACA